>JAFIDM010009631.1:364161410-364198028 GCA_023159025.1 Thereuonema tuberculata
TAGAATTTGTTTGTTTGTTTCGGTTCTAAAACTTTGTGTATGACAATTTTGTTATCTTCACATGCAAATTTCTCGGCAAAGAGTCGTGATAAAATTTTCAAATTCAATGAATACATCAAGTTTAAAAAAAACAAAACATTCAGATTCAAAAGTTATAGGAGGCACATGTCTACACACTTATATAGACATTGTGCCTGACTTTCCTAAGAAACTAAGGTAAAATTTAAAATAAAAATTAAAGGCTCAGAAGTAAAAATTGAGTGTGAATTTTATTTATTAGACGGGATAATTCCTAATTTTATTTTGCATTTTGTTTTATCTTTAATTATTAGTGCCGGATTATTAGATAATTGTTGTAGATTAAAAAAAAAAAGATCCAATTGAATTTACGGTTGTTGTACGGCTTATGAATATTCTACATTGCCCAGGGCAGGGGATCGTGACTTATCATTCTCTTGGTTTTGATTCAAAGTTTAAACAATATAAAAATTTCCTTTTGAAACTAATTAGAAACTTCTTCTCGTTTGAAATTCATAGGCCTATTTGTATTGAGGATTTGTTAGGTGGAACTTCAGAAAACAAAATATTTGCTGAATATTTGCCCATTTCTGATTTCTAAAGAATCTAGAAAAAAATTGATATAGAATTGACAGAGAAGCCTTCGTTTAAGAAATTAGTTAAATTTATTAATTTTAATATTAATTCAAATTTTAATATTAATTTACATTTTATACTTTTTAAGAAATCGTATTGTTTCTTTAATTATTTTTGGGGCTAAGTAATTTTGTTTGTAGATTTTTTTTTTAACTAAGTCAATGGTGTACAATGTTACGCTAATTTTGATGTTATTTATTTTTGAATAGATAATATTTGCACATTTTCTTCATCGGAGAATTACTGATCTGAGTGTGAAAAATCTTGATGGACGTTTCAATTCCTCATAAATACGGATGACAAGATACAAAAAGCTATAAGATGTAATTAGTAACAGGATATGTAGTAAATAAGATTGTCTTCAAAAGGAAATTCTAACTATTATCATTTAGAAACCCTTACCATTTATTAATCCAACTGTTGGTTTCTATTGATCTTGGATATGAGGGATTAAAATAGGAAAGGAACTCAATTAAAATAGGAACTTCTTTTCTGATGTTTTTGATAAATGAATTATTTGTCTTTGACTTCTTGACATTTAAACATTTAATTTTTAACATTTAAACTATATATTTCGTTATTCCGTTTAAGCGGTAAAAGTCCTCATCCTCAAAACCAACGATGATTTTGAAGAAATCTATTTAAGAAATCTATAAATTTAAAAGTGATCTCAACAAAATGTTGACCAAAAAAACTAGAATCAAACCCAATATCAATGTATGATTTTTTTTTAAAACTTTTTTTTATATAATTAAACCTACATACTTGAAATAATATTTTACGTGTACTGTGGTGCGTTGAGATCATTAATTAAGCCGTACATCTGGTTAATTGTACTAAAAAACTTTATACAAAAATTAATATAGAAAATTACGACTAGTTTCACTATCGAGAGACAGTATTATCAAGTCTTTACTTGATAATACTGTCTCTCGATAGTGAAACTAGTCGAATTTTTGTGAATTAATTTTTGTATAAAGTTTTTTTTAGTTCTACAATAAATCAGATGTACGGCTTAATTAATGATCTCAATAAACCTACATAATACATATAACAAATATCATATTCTATAAGTTTAGGCTTAGTTTACTTGCAGATCAATGATAAAACTCTTTGTCCAGTTAATAATAAAACAAATTCATTTCTGCCTTTAAAAATTAAAGTCTTCCCACTAAGGCCTTTGTGGCGCTTGGGATGTTGAATGGTAAAGCTCCAGTCGTTTCCTGACCGACAGTACAAAGCTGAGGTCGTACGGTCAGCCCGATCTTTAACTCCCACGAAAGAAACCCGTTTTACAGAGAACTGGATGATGGGAAGAATTCCCCGGAAATGAACCCGGCTCCACCAGCCAGCAGCCAAGCGTGGCAAGCGTGGCTCTCATTTCTTATCTTCATTGAAACAAAGAAAAGATAAAAATAATTTTGTAAACCTTAATTCCCTGTAATGTTTATTTTATGAAAGCTTCAACTTAACTTATTAACTTATTATTAAATTAAAAGTGAAAATAAACATTTCGGAGATTTACGTCGGCAACGGTTTTCTAATTAGTTATATTTTCTTGGAATTCCCGGGGTGTTAATCCTGCGGTAAATTGCTTCAGACGAATCACTTAACACAGAGTTTATGATGTAATTAATTAGAACTGGACGTATTTCTAAGGAAAACATCTGTTCTTCTTTTTTTGGGACTAAATTTCTTTCCAAGAAGCTATTACAATTATTATATTAATGTGTCACGAAGTAAGAAAGAGAGTTTACAACTCCCCCTAAAAAATAATTAAATCACTCTTATCTTGTAGGGCATTATTAGCTGCAAAACTTACACAAAACAAAGAAAGAACCTGACTAATTGATAAGAAGACAATAAGATTTACTCAAAATTAAAATTCAACTTGAAGAGTTCAAGAGTTAATTGAGATATTATCTAAATTTTAGTTAAAAAAAATAATTTGTTATTTTGAACAGTTTTCCCGCAATGATCTTTACAATTCATATTCTTATTGCAATCATAGAAATATAACTTTCAATTCTTTTAAGGATAATTTTGAATTTTTAATTCTACAGAATCTCTTAGCATGTAGTGAAGCAATGACAAGGGAAGCGCGTGACCTCGAGCGCTGAGAACCGCACAAAAATGTGCTTAGAATATAAATAGCTCATGCCAAAAACAGTGGTACGAGTCATTCTCATGCAAAACTGCACGTCTTACCACGAAAGACATTTGATGGATCACCTATTGAAGGTCCAAGAGAGGAATTTTGGTAACGCGAAGAAACAAAATATCGATATAATAGGACCAAAATCACACATATTTCAATGTCATGTATAATAGGACCAAAAACACATATTTCAATGTCGTGACTATATTGCTATATTTCCCTCTGCTTAAAATAATTACGTTATCTGAACAACAAACTTTTCTACTGACCTGATAGTGTTGCACAGCTATTCAGTCTTCAAAGTGCGCTAGCAGAGAACAGCTGAGTTTTTTCATGGGAATGACTCATACCACTGTTTTTGGGATGAGCGATTTATATTCTAAGCACATTTTCGTGCTGTTCTCAGCGTTCGAGGTCACGCACATCCCTTTGAGTAGTCCACACCTGTACCTGCCGAGTTGGCAACAGACTGATCAATTTTGCTTTAAGTTTTATATAAATTTTACATATCTATAACATTAACTTGGTTTAATTTTTATTCTTCTTTGTCTTTTTGAGTAAAAGATCTCATATTAAATTTTATAAAGATGTGGATGATTTTAAGTCTTCTCTTCAATTCTTGTCTCTTTACTTTCCTTACTTTCAGACATTTCTCATATCTACCAATTGCATAAGTGTTAGACAATATACGTTCTCCAAAGGTAGAAGTGAATATGAAGGCTGTTGCAACAACATATAAAAACAGTCAATTTTATTATTGCTTTATCACTTCAAAAAAAATTCTGAATATACGACTGTTTCTAAAATACAGAAATAAATTACAACTAAATTAGTTTCTTCAACTGAGAAACTACATAATAAATAATCAAAAAAATAACTTCTAAAAAATTCTTTATTTCACCCTTTGACTCAGGACGAATCTTGGAAGCTGTAAGAATTGCTTCTGATGGACTCGGAGAATCCTCACAGCTGATTACTTTCGAGTGGACAGTCCAACTGGGTGCTTTTCAACGGTTGGCGTCCAGCCAGGAATCTCTTTTTCTCCAATGTGTGCATACCGTTAACACAGTCATTCTACATACTCTAACGAACAAAAAATGAACAAGAAACATTTTTTGCCTTTCTCCTTTTTCTTCCTTTCCTCTTTTTTTTCTCATTCTATTTGGTAACAGAACTTCTTCCAATTCCTTTGAAAGGAAATATCTAATAATATTTTCCATGAATATTTCTGAAGCTGTCGAACCAAAATCGAATCCAATTTACAAAGTCATCCCTGCAATTTCAGTGGTTCAATTTGTTTATGTCAGCGTGTTCGAAATTTATCTACATAAATCTAAGAGTAACAAAAAGCGATCCACCCTTACTCATTTTAAATCCGAATACATTAATACCATCTAAGCTTTTTTCCTGGTTTTTTTTGGCTTTCAGAGTTTGATAAATAAAATAATTCAGAAAACACTTCGTTCTACGAAGCTATTTAACGTAACCAAGAGTCAAAATTTCAAAATTAAGGCTATTGATAATGTACCTTAATAATGATAACTACAAAACTGATCACTTTTAAAAGCGTAAATCTTAATGATAATGTTAAAGTACAATAAGCTCTCATGTTATTTTGGTTAAACAGGACCCAAAACTTGGACCTTGGCTAAAAAACACGTGTTTTGTTGCTGTCAAAGGGTAATACAGCCCTCATGGCCGTCTGCACCAAACTAGAATTAACTTTGATGGCTGCATTGTAGACGTAGCTAAAATTAGTGGGGGGTGCCTTTGTTTTAAAATTTTAGCCTTTGTTTTAAAATTGTGTGAAATTAAACAAACATGTATAAAAAGAAAATTTATTCAGAAGCTTGATAAATTTCTTTTATCCCCCACTAATTTTAGCTATGTCCACAATGCATACATCAAAGTTAATTCTAGTTTGGTGCACACGGCCATCAGTCTTTATAAACTGGAATTTCAATGTTAGGTACTGGCTTATTATAGTAAACCTATAATAAGTGTATTGGCTTCCAATGGATTTTAGAACGTATCAGATGCAGAGATAAAATGTTATATATATATATATATATATATGTATTTTATTTGTATGAATTAATTCAGTTGGGTATATCTTTACTTTTGTGTATGTTTTACTTTTATCCAACCAAATCTACAAATGCTTCGCTTCTTATCGCCATGTCATTGTAAATACTTATGACAGGAAACTTTATAGTAGCTGAAAGGAATTTCAATTAGAATTCAGAAATGCTCCAGTTATAACAAAACTTAAAAATTAAGCATCGCAACATTTGTTGTTTGATAAAAACAAATGTGAATTATTTATTATGTCATGAGTAATAGTAGAAAACCTATTTTAAAAAAACATTGAAATTTGAAAGGCCAAATTTTTTTTATAAGAAAATAGACTGAAACAGAATTTGATTTTTCTGTTTGTGTGTTTGTAGAAACTATGGTTATTTGCTTAAAATCCAATTTTTAAGTCAACAACAGTTACTTTTCGCTCTTTTTGTTAATTAGGACGATTGAGTTCTCTAAGACAATTTTTAAACAAGCTGTTGCCTTTCATAACATTTTTAATATATTCGAAAATAATGTAATTCTGTGCAGAATGTAGGCAAAAGGCCAATGAAGTGAAAAAAGGATTCTAAAGTATTTGATGTGAGGATTTACAAAACATTATTACGTTACAACAAATTTAATAATTTGATATTTTTCAATATTTTTCCATTTTTACAATGGAAATTTTTCTTAAAAAAAAAAAAGGATAGATCTATTTCCTGTTCATTAGATCAATTGATGCTACTGATGGTGAGTTGCCTTTACCAGTATTTTTATTTTCTATAGAGGTAATGGAATGCTTAAGTGGTGGACTCGTCTGAAGGCTTGAATTTGGTTCTACATTATTTTAGATCTATGCATTTTTTTTCTTAATTATAAGAAAGTTGCTGATTTTCTGTAATTATAATGAAATGGACCCATTCAATAAACAAAAATGAGATTGTATATTGTGGTGAATGTTGTGGTTCGTGAAATTAGACGATTAGACTCGAATAAGAATCTGGTTTGTTCGTATGATGCAGGGGTTTAAATAGTTCATGTACAAGAGCTGTGATTGGTTGCCGTGCTTTATAAATTGATTGGGGAATTTAAATTACACGTGAGTTTTAACTGATATTTAACTGTCTTTTTAAATAATAACGAATCAGGGAAAAGAAGCACGGAAAATTTGAATAAAATAACGGAATTAAATGATAAACAGTAAAAAAAAAATACACAATTGATAATAAGATAAATGCAGATTTAAGGATAAATACAATTATAAACGTAAGGTAACTAAGAATATACAATGAATAATAGGGCTATTAGAAACAGATAAATGCGAATATATACAGTGAATAAAAATCATTACAATACTACAGTGATAATAGGAAAAATGTATTTAAAAAAACTAATTAAATAGTTAATAATTTAACGCCTCGACAGTCCCAAAAAACAGAACCTGGGCTTTTAAAACATTCTAAAGGAAAATAATCTTGCTTTCTTCACTTGATTAACAAAAATCTTTAAAAAGAATTAACTCCTACTATTTCGTATGATTTCTGCACTAAAGCAAAAGAAAAAAATACCATTCTTATTTAAGAATACTGCAATGGCAATTTTAAAAAAAGTATTGGGAGAAACTTTTAGATGAAGTTCTTTTGAAAAATAATATATTTATTAGAAATGGAGTTGTTTACTTTATTATCGTATCTTAAGGAAATGCTTGGTTTCTATTTCGAATAAGGAAAAAAAAATGTCAAGGGTGAGCGGATAAACTAGGACTGATGCTTCTCCATGGCAACTGCCGCCACTTCCGGGACCTTATTGGCTAAGTTCCATCATCATCATGGTGTCCTGTACGCATTTTCATCCCATTCCCGTTGCATGAATTTATTTTGTTGTTCCCGTCCTCTTCATCTTCTCTGACCGAATGCAGGTTTTTTCAATAAATCTCAAGTAAATTTAAAAGAATGAGCGGGACATTTCGCGTGCGTCTATTATCAATGGATCACCCACTGGTGCGCAACACTGACGAAACAAAGTTTTTACTTGAGAAAACAGAAACGAGTGCCTCTGCCTTTAATGCATTAAAGGTATTTAGAAAAAGAGAAAAGGGAAAGCGATATAGTCTTCTTCTAGATAATTAATTAAATTGAAGCGCACTAGGACGTTTCATTTTGTTTAACTACCCGAACGAAAGATTTCCTTACCAAACGAATAGCATGGAACCCCACGTGAAATGGCTTTTCAGGAATCTACACACAAATCAACTGACTAACAAAAAGATAGATCAACTATCAGAAGCGCTTTAAGAACTCTGTGTTAATAGCTCACTCTGTCGCCCTCTATCGGAAACAAAGCAAAACATCTTAAATGCTTTAGGTTTAAGCCAACATACAGTTACAAAAATAATCGTTTTCTTACACTTTTTTCAGAGTACTTACAATTTATTTCATCTAATAAAAGAAAGAATAGACATCGAGAATAAAAGTTGATGGTAGAGTCTAGAACAAAAAAGTAGACAACAGTAATAGTGTAGTCATTTTAGGAAAATTAGTTTAAAAAATTGTTACAAGCATGGGACTTGGTATGTGGAAAGTACTTGATCATCCCAATAACATACTAAAAGTCCCCAAAAATCAAACTTGTGCTACGGCCGCCATCTTGGAAAATGGCGGCTGAAATGAACTTTTTGGCAGCAACCCCTTTTAACCCCTACAGGCAGGCCTCTAATTGAGATAGAAAGATAATTTTGGTGTCTACGGCTTCGTAAGGGATTACTCTATCCCCTGATGTGCATTTTATGAATGTCAGGGGTCGTACGGGAGAGAGGGAGGGTAAAGTTCGAGCAATTTGATCAATTTTGTCGAACTTTTTTGTTTTTCTTCTTCATCTTCTTCTACAAATTGGGTACTATCCTCAGAAGTGTAACCTCCTTGGAATCCCTGTTTCATTAGCTTTCCAACGATGTATAGTTCATGGCGCTGGGATAATTAGGAGCCGTGCTACGGCCACCAGTGTGAAGTTCTACGACTTCATTGATTTCACTGGCAGGCGTGTATGAAGGGTTAATCCAAAAACTTCAACATGATATAAAATCTTACCTGTTTGTTTTAAAATTGTATTGACAGAGCATTTTAATGAAGATGAAAGTACAAATTAGTGCCAACAATATAAATTGCGTTGAGAAGCTTTTTTATGTCCTAAATGATTAAACCATGTTTCTCTGAAAAAACAGTACATAAAACGTGGGCTGAAATGCCATACCAGTATATCATAAGATACGCTCACTTAAATCTTAATTTCTTTCAAAGAAGTAAAAACATTTTACATATATTAAATATTGCTGAAGGCTACAAATTAAGGTATGCTTTCTTAAAACTGTTAGTATACTCAATTAAATATATTTTATCTTTAACTTTTATCAAATTAACACTAATTGATTTTGATTTAGGAAAATAAAAAATAAAAATAGAAGACATATGTTGCCTTAATGAAAATATAGTACATAGTTAGTTTTCTTCATCATCATCAGAAAGAATTGTAGTGTTCACTTCAGAATTCATACATGATAATCCTTGACAGTTTCTGCACATGGCAGAGCACGTCAAGCCAGATCTTCTACAGTCACATCTATTAGTACAGTCTGATTTGCAAGCACATGAGATGAGTGTTAACAAGTCTGGTGGAGCAGGGTTTTTGGTCATGGGCACAGGTTTCAAGAGGTTTCCTTCTTGTATCCATCCCCATTCAGTGGGATTCATCTCATTACCCATCCACTGTTGAACTTGAAGGTAAACGCGATATGAATGCTGAGCTGCTGCATCACTAGTTGGAGGCAAAGATGCAAGGTCAAAGGTTTTGCCCACTGACTGCTTAGAAATCAAGTGATGGTATTTGTAATATCTGAAATCATCTAAGGTAGTACTGTTTGATGGTCCATATAGTTGAAGAAAAAATACTTCGCCTGCAGCAGCTATGTCTTCTTTGCTTGAAGAAGGATCGTTAAATACTTTCATTTTCTCTCTGAGAGCACTGTCTTTCTCTAATACCCTAAATGCATTTAGCTTTCCTTTCCTGAACATGGCAGAGGTTGTGTCACAGCCTGTTACTGCATGTGCAAACATAAGAAGCTCCCTAGTTTCTCCAAGCAAAGGTATTTGTCGAGCTATACTGTACAAAGTTTCTTGTGATTTAGAACCAGAAGCAGGACTGAGGAAGAAAACCTTGTCTGTTTCAGAAGCAAATGTAGTTAAAAGAACAAGCAAATCTGTGTCTTGGCCAACAACTACAACTGCAGCACCAGTAAGTGCCATTTCTAATGCTGTTGAAACGATTACAGAATCTGCATCTGCTTCTGCCAACTTCACTTGTATATTCGATGACATGAAATGTCTCGCAATAACTTCTATAAATGACTTTTTGTTCCTACTGTTAGCTAAAAACTCTGCCTGTGTGGTTGTTACCACCGCATTTTCTTTGGGTTGAATTGTAGCAGACGTTCTTTTGGCAGCTCTTCTTTGATGTTCACAGCACTTGGTTGTAGGATAATCAGGATACCCGTCAAAAATCACCCAACAGTTACTTCCATAGCGAGATGTGATGTAAGAAATATAGCAATTAACCACATCTCCGTATGTGGCAGGTCGGGGCCAAAGTACACTGTGGAGAAGATGTCCCCCGTCCAAAATAAATACACAATTATCAGGAATGTTTGTAGTTTCCGCAGCTTGAAAGACTTTAAGTAGAGAAGACTTCACACCTTTTCTTAGTGACACTTCATCAAATAGAGAAGGAGGCCTTGGTGCTAACTCATACGTGAAACACTTTTTCAATTTCTTTGGTTCTTTCTCAACACATATAATTCTGTTGAAAAGCTGCTGGGTATTGACAGTAACAGTATCAGCTCCCAACCTGATTGCAGAGTTGACTTCTGCAAGCGGTTTTGCCTTATATTTCCTTTTAATTGTGATCGTACCAAAGATTTTTTCTTTCATATCTTCCATAGACACCTCTCCCAACTCTCGTGCTTGATCACAAGTTATTGATGAATCACCTACTAGTCCCGTGGATAGAGATACTAATTCCCCAGAGGCATGCTGAAATGGATTGTGCTCCAATAACCAGTTACAAAATATTTGTAAATCTTGTGAATCTCGAATTTCTCTGCTTGGGTTCTCTTCTGCATGATGTTCAGATGTCTTTGAGAATACACCAGTAAAATGTTCAACAGTTTTGGTAACTTCAGTGCATAGTGGAAGAGATGTGGTCCATCGTAAAATAGTTTTTTCTGTCATACCCCGGCCATGTGTTAGGCCACCAATAGATTTCATAGGTCTCATTAGTGATTGTTCTATTACCATATCAGACCAAGTACCAGACCAAAATCTGGAAGACCGACGAATGCAGAAAAATCCAGCCTTAGAAAAACGCTCAAAATCTCCATCTTCCATCTTGGATGGTAGATCAAGCATCTTCTGGATATAGAGTTGAGCACTTTTTGCATACAAATTATGACCTGCGGCATGAAAATAAGGTAACATACAGATTACTGTATTCAGATGAAGTGCAAAATCTCCTGTCCTTTCAGCTCTGATAAACTCCATAATGAGAATAACCATTTTAATATATTGGACCCACAGTTTAGCTGTCCTACTACTTTGTTCTGCTTCTCTGCAGGCAGCTAAAATATCCAACACTATGCGTTCTCCTGCGTTTGAAGTCATGATATCCTCTGGTGCTACTTCATTTCTTAATACCCGTTCACTGTCCGAAACAAAAGTTTTCAAGATGTCACTTACCAGAGCTGGAAATTTTACAGTTAGACACTTGAACAGAGCAACTACTGTGAGGAAATGGGCTCTCAAAGATCGATAAAATGCATGGCCTGATATCAAATGAGGAACAGTATGTTTGGCATAGACACTTCCCCACAGCTCTTCTATGCCGCTTCCTTTCATGATGTTTCCAATACATCCCAGATAACTCATTAACAGATGAAAGCCTCCGAGTCTAACAATAACTGAAGAGATTATGCTGTCCTTTTCTGCTGCTTCCACTATTTCGCATGCTTTTATGAAAAGTGGTTGGTCAAAGGTTACAATACAAGACCTATTCTTCAGATTGCATTCTGATGCAGCAAATGTCAAAGCAGAATTAATTGTGGTCAGATTGCTGGCCTCTAAATGGATGACAGGCAATGGTAGAATTTTTGAAACTTCATAATTTCCAGCTTCTTGCATAGCTTCTTGCATGAATCCATTCCAGAAGGGAAGAGAATTTTCTGAAAATAAGAATCCTGCAATCCAAAGAAAATTGACCTGAAATCCATTTTGAATCACGCCTAACTCAACACTTTTAACATCAACTGATTTCATCTTTAGGTTCTTTAAACCTGGTGTGGATGGTTTCCTGTATTGCACTAGAGGTATTGAGTTAATAGCAGGATTTAATTTCCTCTTAGTGTCTCGAACCAAAGGAGTGGAAGTCAAAACTGTATTGCCTGGCGTTATGCATTTTATACCGCCAAGTACGTGAATTGTACCATGTCCATCTATAGTTTTTGTGTTTACATCGGCATTGTCGAACACATATTGCACAAAGGCATCATTACGTACCTCTGGTTGCACATTTTCATTGGCTGCATTTAGGTATGCTACAGTCTCATTATATGAAGCACACAGTGACATTGAATGAAGCAGATCAATTACATGTCTCGAGCCATACTTTGAATGTAAGTGTACTGATAGGGACAGGTGAAGTGGTGAAAGAAATGATCTTGGGCGACAAGCTGCTATTATAGATTGGCTAATGGTAGTAATTGCTCTTGATTTTTCATTTTCTTTCCCCTTACTTCCCTGAATCAAAATGTTAAGGAATCGTTCTAATGATTGTGGGATAAGGTTTGAACCTCCATTATTCATTTCATCTACCGTTGGATACGCTGACATGTCATAAAATTTTCCTCTAATATCCTGCCTTACTATTTCTGCAGCCATTTCTACTATCCGAAGACGTTCACTTTCTATTGTTTTCTTTCTTTGTGAATACCACTGATCAAAGAGAATGTTATGAGCAGTTCCCAAGAAACTGATAATAAGTGGCCTGCTTCCAAACGCTTCAGTTACTATTATTCTGTCTTTAAAGTGACTTTTTAAGCGAGTTTTAAGAAGGTAGTCCGAAATATCACACTGCTCTCCACCTGGAATATGGTTGATAATGTCTTTCATTTCAGGTAAAGTGAATTGACATTCATCTTGGCTCTCAATATAATCATACAAAAATTGCAATACAGCATCATATTTATCATTAGTTGGTCTTCCTGACCTGGTATGTTCCTTTATACGCCTGAAACTAACATAACAATCAACATGATATCGCGCCTCCTCTGCTATCAAATCCACATTCATTACCCGATACTTCACATCTTCACCCAATTGATCTTCACGTTCATTACATTTAGTCAAAATAGATTTCTGAATTTCCTTCGTTTCAATCAATGAAATTCGCCTTCTCCTACCTTTTGACAACTTACGATTCGGAGTTACTACATTTTTCTCACAAAATAGGCAACAAGTCTTGTAACAAAATGATGATCGTGATCTTCGTGAAGGTCCTGCACTTCTTTCTTCATGTTCTTGCTCTTCACGTTTTCGTTTTGATGCTTTAATACTGCTTGGTTTTGTGTATATTTTTCTGCAAGTAACGTGAACTTTAATTTCCTCACGATTTACAAACTTCTGCCACAACTCATCTTCTCTTTCTTTACTTGCTGCAATAAGTCCACCCAATCCTTTTCTTATAATCACAGTTTTTTCTTTACTGAGGTTCTCATTGCACAAAACACAATTCACTGTTTCCATATTTATGGTTCACTTTCAAACACATGTATTCTTTTGATGATGTCTGATCTGTCTCTTCCCCAATGTCCAAAGTCCAACATCACCCTGACAACAATTTAGCCTCGCACCCATGTCCCCTTCTAATCCCACCTATTAAGCCACAACACACATTTTATGCAGCAGATCTTCACCTGGTAATTCAAGTTCAACATACAAATTTAAAACATTTCGTTACGGTGCATACTTTCTGAGAGAATAGAAATATCTTAACCCTTCATATACGTCTGTCAGTGAAATCAAGGAAGTCGTAGAACTTCACACTGGTGGCCGTAGCACGGCTCCTAATTATCCCAGCGCCATGAACTATACATCGTTGGAAAGCTAATGGAACAGGGATTCCAAGGAGGTTACACTTCTGACGATAGTACTTAATTTGTAGAAGAAGATGAAGAAGAAAAACAAAAAAGTTCGACAAAATTGATTAAATTGCTCGAACTTTACCCTCCCTCTCTCCCGTACGACCCCTGACATTCATAAAATGCACATAAGGGGATAGAGTAATCCCTTACGAAGACGTAGACACTAAAATTATCTTTCTATCTCAATTAGGGGCTTGCCTATAGGAGTTAAAAGGGGTTGCTGCCAAGCGCATGAGAAAGTTCATTTTAGCCGCCATTTTCCAAGATGGAGGCCGTAGCACAAGTTTGATTTTTGGGGACTTTTAGTATGTTATTGGGATGATCAAGTACTTTCCACATACCAAGTCCCATGCTTGTAACAATTTTTTAAACTAATCACCAAAATTTGACTTAAAATGACTACACTATAAGGGTTACAAAATAGAAATGACATAACATGACAAGAAAGATGTATTTGAACACTGAGGCGAAAATGAAAATTTAAGTATTGAAAATTTTCAATAGACGACCAAACGGCTTTTTAGCTTTAAGTAAGCTTTTTAATTTTATTATGAACGAAAAAACACAAACGTGAAAGTATTTAACATTTTTTTTATTTGTTTCATTATCACTGTGGTTTGTAATTTTGTAATGTAGTGTGTAATGAAAACTGAGTATCACAAAAAAAAAAAAGGAAACCATTTCAGTTCTATGGCATTTCAGTTTAGTACTAAACAATTCTACAGGAAAGTATTCTGATACGATTCCCTCTGAGTTAAATAGATTGTTGCGAAAAATCCGATTTTGAAGGTAGGGCGAGGTTGCTATTGGATTATGGTAAGGTTGCTGATAGTTGTTCAGAATTCTTATCCCTACTCAAGTTACGAGTAATTGTTAGGAATTATGTAATTTTTTTAAGAGAATTAATTTTTAACTCCAATTTGATTCAGTAATTCATTTCATTTGATTTCTAAATTTATATAAATCAAATTTCAGATCTATTCCTACAAGAATCTTTCTTGTGATTACGAAAATATTTTAAGCAACTTAGTATTGAAAACTTTAAGAAAGCAACTATATGACATAATTCTAGAATTCTGTGGTAATTACTGAAGTTTCTGTAAAAATATCTATAAAAATATCTATTATAGTATATTTATTATATTTATTAAAGTATAAAAATTTTCAATTCTAAAAAAAAAATTAAAAAAATCTAGAGATGCTTTAATTCGTTCAAAATTGGACTTAATAAATTACAAATGAATAAATTGTATTATTTTTATTAGTTTTGACATCAAAAGTTCAACTATTGTAGGTTCAGACATTAAAGACGTTTATTATTTAAAGTAACCCTTTTATTACGTTACTTTTATTTTAAAGTCGGAATAAAGACACTCAAAGTGTAAGGTTGGAAGAGAAGCTCGTGTCGTAAACTAATAACTAACAACGATGATCTTTCCTTGAGTAAACATTGCTTTCTACAGCTATCTATCGATCTACAGTGGCGGACTTAAGGGTCGAGGGCCCCAGGGGAGGGGGGCGGGCGAGGACAGAAAGGGCTCCCAATGAAATCTAATTTAGTATGAGTCGTTTCAACGTCTGAGTTTGATGAAAGTAGAATGACTATTCAACACTACACCTCACATCGCCCACATATTTAAACACACACGTCCAAATCCGAAAAGATCAATGAAATTAGGAAGTTCGAAGGTGTAATTTTGAAAAGGATAGGAAAAGGATGCGAAAAACCGAGGATGGGAAACGCCTTGGATCTGGAATGGACTTTAGACTGATAGGACAAGGAGAAAGGACAAGGAGACCAGTATCTACAGTCTGATAAATGAGAATATGTGAATGTGTTATGTAAGCTTATGTATATTCTGTACATGGCAACAAGATTCCAAATCAATCTTTACACAAACTAGAGAGAAGGAGAAGGAAGAATCCTTCAGCTGATGGTAAGATGGAAGAAGACTACGGAAAAAATGTCAGAAACAGCACTGTGCTATTCTCCAACCAGTGCAATATTTTTACTTAGTTTGGAAATAATTGAAATACTAAATAACTTTTCTATATATATTTACTGCAGTATAGCTCCTATCAATCTCTTTATTACATTTCTTCTCTATAAACAATTGATGAGGCTACCTTTGTTTATATTTTATTATTTTGTAGCACATTTTCATTACAAGATCATGGATTCATAATGGGCAAAGAATGCTTCTGTCTGTTGTTGGTATAGATGAAAGTCAGACATTGCTTTGACTATGTCCAAGAACCGCTTCCCTTCAAATTATTAATTATTCTTTGAAAATTCCCCAAAAGCTATTCATTAAAGTGTGAAATTGAAAAGTTAAACAATTCAATTTTTTCTTAGACATTATTTTTTTTATATTCTTTTGTAGTTAAGGCCTGCCAACGAGGCTGATGCGTCTGAACTTGGGTTCAAATCCCGGAGACGGCATGGATGTTTCTATGTTAATCTGCTTCATTCTTTCTCTCCTTCTGTGGCATAATTTGAAATTCAAGGTTCTAAGACCACGGTTCTGGTGGGTTTGGAGGGAGTTTTGTTTTAAAATAAATAAAGAAAGCATTAAATTGAAAAGTGAAACCATTCAATTTTTTCTTAGACCTTAATTACTAAACTATAAGTATAGAATTACTTTGTTTAAGGAAAGTGAAGTAAAATTCTTCAAAACTTGAAGCAGAATAAAGTTAAAGTAATCCGTGTTCCTTCTTTTCAGAAATGGACATTTTGGAGAAATCAAATCCTCTGCGAATAAACATAATTTCCAGCGAGGAATTGGAAGCGAAGTTATTTGTTGTTCATTTTCCTTCATTTAAAGTTTTGTTCTGAGCGGAGCCGATGGTCTTAGATTCGATGGCGTTTTGCCAGGAACCAAATTTTGGGAAAAAGAGGAGGGAAAAAAAAGCTATCTGTAAAGAGGAAAAAATTCAGATCAAGACAAAAGTAAAGACAACCGCTCACCCGTATTGAATGCCAAGTGTTTATTCAAAATCCCGCTGAGATGGCAAGAATAATATTTGACCCCACCTTAGCTGAACTGTAGTCAGCAGGAACTGTTGCCAATACTGGCCACTGCAGCGGCAATGCATGGACCTGATCGATGACAACCCGCAAATTCAAAACTGGCCCAAGTACAAAATTAGCCCACGGTCAGGCACTCTTTTTTTTTTTTTTTTTTATTCCTTCATTTTTTTTTTCGCTAACATTTTTCATTCCTACTTTAGGAAGACGACTTTTTTTTTATGTTTGCAAATGTACCCAAAGCCTATTCCACTCCGACAGATTAGTAATGGAAAGGAATCCTCTAGAATATTAATGTGGAATTTAAATGATATTCCTAAAGCAGGTATTTTAATTCAAAAATCAAATGATTTTTTTTATTCATGAAATGCTTCTGATAAACAAAAGAAAACAAACAAACAAAAAGGATTGTGATTAATTTAAGAAAACCAATAAATTTTTTTATGAATTTTCTTATTATTAGGAGAGGTCGAATTTAAAAAAAGGGAATGTTAACGTCTGTTAACAGAAGACTGGATATACATCATGATAATTTGTTTGATTGATAGCACGTATATTGAAATGTGTGATTTTTAATGGACTAAACTGCATCAGGAACAAGGTATCAAATCGAGAACAAGTCATTGAAAAGAAGAAAATAGACAAATAGAAGAGCAATAGAAACATCCAAGCGCATACTAGAATGTATTATGAGCCGAATGGCAGGTATGCGAGTTGACTATTCGGCTTTGTCCAATGATTCGTCTAAAAGACAGAAACTTGGAAAAATTTTCTACAGCCCCTAAACATAGCTGAGTCAACTTAGTCGCTGAGGTATTTAATTTGATGCCTTATTAATAAAAATACGGAAAGAAAGAATGTTTCCCCTTCTGCTAAGGATTCATCATGAATATATCACGTAAAACAATTCCCTTTCTTTCTTTTTCGCTTGCAGTTGTCCTTGACCAAACTAAAATGTCAAGGAGTGCAAATTTAAGATATCAATATCACATTCATTTTGGGAAATTGCTTGTCTGTTATTATCCAACTAACCAAGGAAAATTCGATCAAACAAAGGAGGATGTTCAGTTAAGACTATAATTCAAATGTGACAATAACTCATAAAACACTGAAAATTGTAGCTCCATGTAAATTTAACATATTACCAAATGGCGAATTGGAATCATTGATAAAAAAATATGATAAAATCCAGTGGCATTCTATTACAAATACATGTGATATTGCTGTTTCTATAGAGTAAAACCATTTGTTTTATTTGATTTTATTTGATTGTTCTTAACATTTATTAACTTTCAATTCTCTCCTATTTGCGTTGTTTCAGAGGATAGGGAGTTTGTCTATTTGTGTTTAAGAATTTTCTACGAACACTAAAATTCATTCTATTTATCTGATTTCTTCTGTTCTATCAAATTCTGTTCTATGATATACACGAAATTCTGCCATAAATTCGTTAATACTGGTTCCTTATCTGTTTACCGAATTTTTATCTCTAATCAATTCAGAGAGCTTATAATTAGCCTTCAAAGAATGCAAGATATGTCTTCGCTCAAAAAAACAACATGGTAGTTAAAAATCAATAAATGAAGACTTTTCTCAGGAAAAGGAATGAAGGAAAGAATAAATTTTCAAGGAACTCGAGAACGAAAGGAAAAAGGAAAAAAAAAAATCAGCTTCTTTCTGCGTTGCCAAACTCAAGAAGTTTTTCAACGTAAGCTATTCATTAAATTGTGAAGCATACCTTTGGATTGATTCTGCGTTTGTCTGAGGTCTTTTGTGAGTGGTTCAGATGCACCGTGTGCTTTCATCTGTGTTCCTCTCATCTGTTTCTCTTTCTTTCTCTGCCCTTTTTAATTCTCTAACCTTTCGTTCCTCTTGCAAATGAAGATTCTGAAGAAGAATCCTGTTTCGAAAAATGGTCTGAAAGGCAATTTTTTTGTTTAATATGTTAATTTTTTTTCATTTGCTTTGTTTGTTTAAGTATTTTTGAAAATAGATTTAAACCTTGCTTAACTTGCTCTTCTATTCATTTTCTTTTCTTTTCATGAAATCTTATAAATCTCGTAAGAAACGAGAACAGGAAAAAACAAATTTCTCGTAACTTTCCACGATAATCAGAATCCAACTTGTGACTGAAATCATTCGTAGCAATACGACAGAAGTTTTTACAAATCTACATTCCTCGATTTCCGAAGGGGATGCGTGCCTCGGAAACGCTTCGGAAATCGGAAATCGATTTAACATTTAAAGCTAAGATGAAAGAAACGTTTCTTTGAAGTATAACATGTAACGACAATGAAACAAAATTCCGAAAGGAAAAAAACAAACAAACAAAAGAAATAATGTAAACGGTACATAGAAAGTAATGTGTAAGTTCAAATTACTTTTGTTGTAGATTCTCACTTATAATGGCAACTTAATATGCTAAGTTAAACATTTTTTGCGGTCTTAGAATTTACAATGGTGTCAGGGGAAAGCTCAGATCACTGTAGGGGAATTTTGTACAACGTAAATTAGAATGTTTGCAACATGTCTCCCGATGTGGTCCCAAGATACATTTAAATCAAGTAGGGTTGTATGCTTATTCATTTCGTTTTTAAATTCGAAACCTGAACTATAATAATGTTATCTATCATTAGGATTTCTTCTTGATACCAAGGAACAACTTCATTAGGAATTCCTTTTCAGATTCTACTGTTTAATTCTAGTGAGCCTACAGCAATCAACTCGGAACATCAAGTGTGTGGAAATTACAATATACATTATATTCAGTAGAAAATCTACTATAAATACTTGTAAAAATAAAGGGAATAACATTATCCATTGAGAGGACGGGAAACTAAAAATTTTTTAAAGACTGATTGAGTATTTAGTTTCTAAAATAGTTTCTGCGAACTTAGTTTTTATAAAAAGAAATCGATCTCAAATACAGGGTCTTTCAGAAATAATGGTACTATTTGATAAGGATGTCGTATGAGAATGGCGCAGAGTACAGTAAAATAAGAAGCACTAATGGACAGAGGAAATATTTAAGTTTTATTTAGTCGAGTTCCTGCCATACTTGGTGCAACATGTCTGTAAATCAATGCGGTTGGGCATCTGTCGAGTGACCAAAAGCGGACCAATATTGAACATTTGTAAGGTAAGAGATAAAACTTGAATATTTCTTCTGTCCCTTCGTGCCTCTTGGTTTACTGTACTTTGTACCATTCTCATACGACATCCTTTTCAAACAGTACCATTATTTCTGAAAGATCCTCTACATCAAGCACAATCTAAACCTTCCTCAAATTCAAATTTTATTTAGAAATAACCTATCATGGCTTTTTTTTTTTAACCATCAAAACTTTAACTTTAAACATTAAAACTTAAGCCAGCCATAAAATCAAAATTCCCGAAATAAAAAGCACGGTTTCTATTTCGATTTAAATATGCCATTAAACTTCTTAATTTCTTCAGAAATGTTTAATTGAGTTAAATAACAAAGAGAAAGAATTTAATGTCTACTTTCCATACAATGTTATTTCGTAAAATTTCATACTCTTTTTTTTTCTTTGTGAAAATAACAAAAAAAAAAACCTAGTCTCTATTTACATTCAAATTATTAATAAAATCTACTTAATACAAACAGTAGAATTTCTCCATTTTACTGAATTAAAATGAATTAAATCAGCAATATTTACTTAAATTATTGAAGTCGGATGTATCTGAATCATTCTAAACCATGAGCATAAAAATAACTAATATTCATTGCATGGAAATGAGACATTAAACAAAAATTGGATAGAAATTCATTGTTTAGATTCCAATGTTTTTCTGGGGGAATTGTTGTGTCCTTCATGAGCTAATTTCTCGACAAAGATTCACTTGGACTAGATTTAAAATATCCATATTTGAAGTTGGCTGACAATGGATTTCTATCCTATTTCTATTAATGTTTCGTTATTTTAAACAATAAATTTTAATATCCCTATAGATAAAAACGCTGATTGAAATTTTGTTTTCATAAAATTAAAAATATATATAGTGATTGTATTCAGAATACATTGTAACTTGAATATAAATATAGGCTTTCTGTTTTTGTTTCGACTTAAAAAAAAAATCTTAAGAAATAATATTTCAAGAAAATAGTTTTAAGTTCTTTTGATCTTATTATTATTTCAAGAGTTCATTAAATTCCTCTAATTCATCGTAAACCGACTAATGTGAGCCTCACTTTCCCATTGGGAAATAGACTAAAAATGGAAGGCATCATTCGAGAGTGGGATATTAGATTACGAAATTTAAAACTGGTTAATGACTTTGACTGAAGTGCAAACCAAAGGCATACTGTACACAAAGATTTTGAATGTTTTCTAAATGTCAGGGTTTCAGCGACTTTCTAAGTCACTTACTGAGGCTTATGTTGGTGGAGGATTGCGACAGTTTATTTGAATAACAGAAAAGCGACAGGAAAATACGCAAATATTCTAAAACAATACGTTCCAAAGAATTCCCTCTTGGCATTAAAGAAGCATTAAAGAAGAAATGAGGGGCTCAGTGGAAAAGAGGCACATGCCACAAAATGAAAATTTTGCAGGAAAGCAAGTTTTAGAAAAAGTAATTGCCTGTGGAGAGTTGATATCTACTTGTAAATATTTAAACTTATAGTGAAAGTAGATGGCGAATTGTAAATGATGGTTAATAGAATAGATACTAGACGGCGGGATCTACTCATCAATAGCAAAAAATCAAAATCCATATAGATGTGGCATGTGCCTCTTTTCCACTGAGCCCCTCAAATATGTAGAAATTTCAAATCTGAATTATGCGCCATGATAGAAGATTTATCATCACAACAACACGCTCGACATCTCAGAAAGATTCCAGGGATAAAGGAGTCAGCTGATCGAAATAACTGTTAAACACACTAATAATCACGGAATACAGTTAAAGAACAGTTTAAGGAAGAATAAAAATCCCTGAAATTAACTTTGCTGAACTGCAATTCTTCATTTCTTCTCTTTATTTTTTTCTTCTCATACTTCCTGCTGCTTTTCTTACTGAATTGCTTAGTTTCACATGTCTCAATATTCTTAACATTCATTCTTAATGGATTGACTTAAAGATCACAAATCCAATTAAGTATTGGAATTATTAATTGCTGAAATGTATCCAGTGTCCTCCCACCCTCTCCCTGCCAAGAAAGAAATAACACACCTTTCCAAAATATTTGTAAACCACTGCTTTAGTGATATGATGGATTATTAAAACACGAACCAGCAACCCTCGTGGAATGCTTCAATGCTTCCAAGAAATATTCAACTCATCAATTTCTGTATTGAATTTCGATGTGAATTTTTCAACATAGATCCTCAAGAACTGAAGAAATATCTTTATCGAGCTTTTTTCACAAATATCAAAATGTCTAATTAAATTTTTGAAATTTTCTAGACTGTAGAAGATGCTTAAAAAAGATAAAACATCTGCCAGTTTTTAATACAGTTTCCTAAATTATCGATCGAATTTCTTCCCGTCTATAACTCATTTCTGAAATCAACAGAGTCGTTACAGTTCGACTAGATTCACATTCAAACTGGCTGAAATTAACTTTGCTGAACTGCAATTCTTCATTTCTTCTCTTTATTTTTTTTTTCCTCTCATACTTCCTGCTGCTTTTCTTTGGAATCCGCACATTTATTAAAATGAAATCCAGACTAAAGATTAAATCTGTAAGTCTTGAGGCTAATTTAAAGTTATTGGATTTTAATTGAAAATATAGTTTTTTTTCCCAAACTTTTATTATCGCAATTCTCCCGCAATGATAATACAGAAAATAATTTATTAATGTAGCTGTCTTTAATGTTACTTTCTGTATACTGTATTTATTTGTTTGCATTCTGATGTAGTAAATTTAAATATGCCAAATGTTCTTCCTTCAATTTTCCAACATTTTAAATTAGCTTTTTGATGTAAAGTTTGGTTTTTCTGATTTAGGAGAATGTTTGTTCTTGAAATTACTATTAGAAATTCGTATGCGTCTTAATAATAAGCTTTAGGCTTATTTTCTATTACATAAATGTTATAAGTTACATTCAAAATGGCAGCACTGATAGTTATTTCGTTTGGCGCATTTTAGCCAAAGATGCTTTTGCGCCTTTAAAATCTACTAACCAACCAACCAAGTTATTACGTGAATAATTTAAAGTATTTCTCCAACATTATTTAGAATTGTTTTACGTAATATAAGATTTTATTAAAAATTTATTTTCTTTTTTATTGGGATCAGCTCATGTTGTCGAGAATGCTTCAAATATGGTGATATTGAGCTTCTTATGGTAATAATGGAATGTAAGGCTGTTTCAATGTTAAATTATTCAGTAATGTAATGACTACAAATTTTAGATAACAATACTTTTCCTTATCCTATTCGAATCAGAACATCATCAAGTTGGGTTTTTTAATTTTTTTTTTTATTATTTTATCAAGAAAGTATGTAGGAGATTTTAAACGATATCGCTAGGATACACTTTGATTATAAATTCTGAGGTTTATAGGATAATTTTAATAACAACTTTACAGAATGCCCCAACAAAAGAGTCTTCATATAATTCAAAACGTATGATTTTCTGAAATTCATACAGTTTTATTGTTTAATCATATTCTGGAAGATGTAATATTCTGAAAGTCAATATTAAAATTTTATTGTCACTAATCTAAAGATGGCTTTAATCTAATCTTTGTGGCTTTAATTAATTGATATAATAATGTTGATTTAAGCTAAATTTCGTACTTTAGAATTGAAAATCGCAATTTAGGTCTAAACTATACTTTTGTAGATGTAGGTCAAAGGTACCTTTGATTTTGAGTGTAAACTTGGTGGAAAGAGAAACCACATTATGTCACAGGATTACTAAAAATGATGTAATTATTATAAACTTGAAACGTGCGTTCTCGTTGCAATTACATATGCCAGAAAGCTTTCCTTTTCTTACAGCATAAAGACTTATCTGCGATGTAGATTTCGTAAGGGCCTTCTTTAGGCCTATTGTACAAAGCCTTATTAATTTTGAAAGAAAGAGAAACATACACCGAAAAGAGAAAGATCCAAGCCCACGCTGGGATTCAAACCTAGATTCATGCGTTTCAGTCATATGACAGGCGATGGCCTGTCATGCCAATTACTCATGCCAATGGAGCATCTTTTCATTTACGTTTGTCTTTGCTTACATATTGGCCGAGGTATTCATTATGATTCATTTAACTTACATTATTCATGAAATGTAGGTGTGTTCTTATTTCTCATTACTATAATAACAGCTTTTATAGGATATCTTTTACCATGATATCCTTCTGGAGTGCCACAGTAATCACCATTTGACTGCGCTTGAACAGCTAGTTTTATATTAAGAAACAATCTCAGTACACTTCAAGAAGAAGAAGAATATGTATTCATAGAAAATTTATTTTTCTGTTATTAATAACCAACTAAACAATGTCCATTGTTGGATTATCGTATTTCTTAAATCCGATTAAGATAAAACAGCTGCTTTCTTATTCTTTTATTTTTTTAACAAATTAGATCCAGATGTACTTGAGAGGAATGAATTATGATGAAGCTAATCCCTCTCTTGAGATGGGCTTAAGTGATCTTTGAACTTCCGCGAAGACCACAATTTAGACAGGCAAGGGATATCAATTTATTTAGTGGCCTTCCACATTACTCTGTCGAGAACACACGGCGGTAATCTAAAGAAACGACGACAGAAGAAACAAATGGCTTATTTTTATGAAATAGAGCCTAATTCCATTTTTAAGATTTTTCAGAGCCTTTAAACCTGAAAGGAATTATATAACTACCATTAAAATAAATGAAAGTTCAAGATCTACTGCAAAATCTGTTTTATAATCAAAAGAAAGCCAACCTCTACGAATTTTCAATGAATACTTCACAAATCTATCAGAATGTTTTTTTTTTTTGTTTTGTTTTTTATTTTGCATTTCTTATTTTATAAAAATCAATATCTAGATTCTTCTAGAAAAGCAAGAAGCAGTAATAAAAGATTTTTTCATTATTGGCAACAACAACAAAAAATTCCAACAATTTTATGAGATGACTTTCTGAATACCACGAAACTTTACAAAAATATTGTTCTTTCTGAAATTTCGGAAAATGTATAATGGTAGAATATTTTAATTAAGAATAACTTTTATACAATAAAAAAAAAATAAATCTATTAACTCGTTCAGTTAATCGTGACGCTCATCAAATAAGATCCGCGAGAACTATGAACTTAGCAACAGGTTTCTTTCACAGATTTCAAGGAAAGAAGCACTACCACATTCATCAGAATATAACAAAATGCTACTCATTCGCTTTATGGTATTTGTTTGTTGATTTTTCTCAGTGCAAACTAATTACTTTATATTACTGATGCTTTTATATTTCATGCGTTTCGAAATCACAGTTTTACACTACAGTATATGTTTTTATTTTACTCTCTCGTTATTTCATATTCTTTCACTATATTTAAAATTTTGTATTACTTTCTTCTCAATAGAGAAATTTGAAAATCAAGATTCCTGTTTAAAATTGTAAAGAAAATCTTTTATAGACAATACCTGTATTCTTTTCTTTATTTTTCAGCTTTATTTTCTTTTTCTTTTTGAGATTCTGTTTACCGGCAGGAGTATTCTAAGCAGCTGAATAAATTCTTCCAATATTCCAGAAACTGTCTGCAAATTGTTTGTAATTTACTTTGTAGAAGGTAAAGAAATTGGAAATGAAATATGCGTCGGATACACACTGTCTGGGCTTCAAATTCAAAATATCTGCTACATTTCTATTTTTGTAAAAATACCTTGAACTGTAACAGAAAGTTACAAACAAAAATAGTTTTCCAAACTTTGCGAGAAACAGTTGAAATACTCTTGAAAGTCATACGATATATTTGAAAGTACAAAGACAAATCTGTTAAAAAAGGAAAAAAGAAAAAAGAAACCAAAAAATAAAAAAAAAACCCACATATTTTCGAGCAGAAAGTAATTTGAAAATAAAACTTAGCAAAAAATAAAAATTATACCAATAAGTAATTACTTGGCAGAAGCCATTGGTTTGATGTCAATAAATTATTTCTTTATTTTTTTCCTTATTTTTGAGAAAATTTGACTAAATATTGAAAATTTTGTCCTTCAAATATAATATTATAATATTATTCATCAAATTTGTAAGTAAAATAGATTTTATGGAAAATTCGATATTAAAAGAACTCAAAATTAAGAAGAAGCGTAAATGAAACCATTTTAGAAAAAAGTAATGACAACTATATTTGTGAAGACACGTGATCATAATTAACCAATCATTATCATTTCCTTTCTTCACTAGAGTTATTGCTTGGTCGGAACTGGAATGTCGTTGTAAATTACTTCCGGTATTTGTCCTCGCCCTAAAATGTTTTATTTTTATTATTTTTATTGGTTTTTCAATATTAAAAATATTTTTTTTTTAATTTTTTTAAATTTTTGATTTCATAAAAAGTTTGTTTTTACTAGTCCATTTCTGTTATCGATGCCGGTTGCTCTCTTTTCCTGCCCGATGTTTCAAACAATGGGCTAGGCTTAGTGGTAAGCGAGGCTTCGGTTTCCTTAACAATATTGAACACTGAATGAGATGAAATACTTGCTGCTTCAGCATTTTACGATAGAGATGGACGACTTGAAATAAAAAATAATAAATGATTCCTCTCGAATCATGGCAATGGTGTGTGTACAGCAGCCGCCATGTTCCAAACAGCAGTACAGGGAATAACTAATGCTCAATAACTCACTGTATATGGAGTTGTCGCGTGTCTTCACAAATATAATAAACGGACTAATAGTATTTACACGCAACTAATGGCTAATTCAATACGAAAACATCATTGTAACTTGAAACTCGTTTGCCAACTGTTAAAGACAGAAAACTAAAACTAAAACACTTTACTATTCCAATTAATAGTAGTGAAAAGGAAATATACACTAGGGAATTTTAAATTCCAACACAGATAATTCGTAGAAGTTAAATACTGAAATATAACTGTCGGAGGGAGGCTTCGGTTTTGATATCTCTAAAATCTGTTTAACAAAGAGCGTCAGCAGCTGATTAAAATTGTTGGTTGAATAAAGAACTTTCAAAGGCATGGATTAACAGGTCGATATTTTCCAGTTCCCCTGCGAAACATCCTTGTGAAAATAAAAATCACCTTTGAATTTAATACGATCTAATAAGCTAGGTTAGAAATATTTGCATTTTGCAAATTAAAGGCGAGCTTTTGGGAAGGTTTGGTCACACAACAGAATTTGGAACAAGGTTGGTTTGGTTTAATGAAATATTCGGGTAATCAAACATACATGAGAATACCCAGTTTCTAAGAAACAGAGTGGATTAGGAATATAACTAAATTATTGTACTCAAGGTTATTACTGTTGTGCTTTGAAGTATTACAAAAAAATAATAGATTTAGAAAATTATTTTTAACTTCTGTAATGACAAATTAAGATTATTTCTGTGCTACATTGCCTACATCTTCGAATAAACAATTGGGAAACGAATGCATTAAGAGGCAGAATTAATATTTTAGCATAGCAATGAAGTAAAAGGAGATACTCTACAACCTCGTTTATCCGGCCCTCGTTGATCCGGATCTCCGGATAATCCGGATCAGATTTGTAGACATTTTTTTTTTGATTTAATGTTCACATAGATAATAATTTTAATTATGATAACAAGAACATAACTATAACTACGCCCAACATTCGCTTTTTATTTTGATTAAATAAAATGTACAGTTCCTGCATAGATTGTACAATAAATTATGGTAATAAAATGCTTTTTGTCAAGTTTAAGAAAGCTTTACTAGAGTGTCACAGGGCGTTGAAGCTACAAAACATAGTTTTTATCGTAATAAACGGTAAGTCTGTTTATTTAAGGATTTGTTTTGCTTATTACCCTTATTACCCGGATTATCCGGATTTTTGATTTTCCGGATTGCCTTTGGTCCCAGTTAGTCCGGATAAACGAGGTTGAAGTGTACTATAATCGTTATTGGTTGTTCGGGAAAATTGAAGTTTCGGATAATCAACGTTCTACTTTAGTTCTACTTTAGTGTTACAAAAAGAGAAGACAAGATAAAGTATAATAAAAAGGGAAGACTGATATTTATCACCATTCATGTTTAACTACGCCTCATTAAATTCTGTAACGGGGCATTCACCTCGACTCAATGAAGAGATTGACTCCCTACATGTTTTGGGGGAGATATCCCACGAAAATGCCAAGTGAAAAACATGTAACTGTATTAATTTCTAATAATCTGAAATGAAAGGAACTTTACGGAATGAAAGGAAGTCGTAATTTACTTTCTCATTTGTTGACATGCAATTTAATCATGTTGAAATAACAACAGGATTAAGACATTGACTAAAACCCTGAAGCGTCTGTCACTCCTGTCATTTTCACAAAGACAGATAATGTTATAAAGAAAAGAAGTTTAACGTGCCCAAATAATTCAAAATTAGGTATCCAGCACAGGCACAAAGCTAAAGGAAGGATTCGCACCTTGAGTTGTCACCGGGAAGAGACTGGGTCGGACCGTTTCGTCCTTATTAGGACTCATGCGCACTTTCTGAGTTGTCATCGTAGAAGTTTGGCTGGCTGATGAGTCCTAATAAGGACGAAACGGTCCGTCCCAGTCCCTTCCCGGTGACAACTCAAGGTGCGAATCCTTCCTTTGGCTTTGTGCCTGTGCTTGATATCTAACAGATAATATTGTATTTAGGTTAAATGAAGCCTGTTTACAAAACAGTATCAACATATCTGCATCAAATCAGTCTAATTTTAAAATAAAAAGCAGTCATAAAATTATAGCAGTCATAAGCTATAATTTTTAAAAATTTCGTTTGTAGCCCATTGTCCACTCATTGATTTGATCAGCGAGGCTGATTAAATCAATGAGCCTGTATGTATGTGCCCTCCCGAAAAGCTTTGAATCACCGAATGGGTCTTCTTGAAACATGGTATACAGATTAAAGACTAAAGACGATTTAACTTTTATATCGTGAATTATTACGATTAAAATTAATCCGATTTAGGAAATTTAAGTAAATAATGAGAATTTACTTCATTTTTTCCCAGAAAATAGAAAAATATGTATTGTTGGTACTCAGCAGATGTTATAATGAGAAAATAAATGCTACAATGGCTTCTGCATTTTTGTTGTTTTCACAATTTAAAAAAAAATAGCATTTTTAGAAAAAATAGGCTACATGTTTTATGACGAACACCTTATTCGTATTAGATAATAATCGTATTAAATATGGCTCTGAAGGAACCAAACTCGAGAGATTTGAAGAAAAATAAGATTTTGAACTCAATCTAAAATTATAGAGAATAAAACGTTAAGAGAATGTTAAAACTTAATTTTTTTTTTACCTTTTTTTTTTTTTTTTTAAAAAAAAGGTAAAAAAAAATTCATTTTTAACATTCTTTATTAAAATTTTTCATGAATTTGACATTCAATTATACATTGTTATAAATTACTCTTTAAATTACAGTGAAAATTTATTGTAATTTATTTATTTATTTATTTATTTATATTTATTATATTATATTTATTTATTATTTAAAGGTGATGTAGAACGTTAATATTTATATAGTATATTATTAATTATATTGTTCTAAAATATTTATCAGAATTTCTTAAATTATTGTTAAAAATCTTAATATCGTATTAATAGTTTTTATTTTAATTGTATAACTTTTCTTAATTTCTGAGCTTTCAGCAAATAATTCTATTGTTGCCATACAATTAAAATAAAAACTATTAATACGATATTAAGATTTTAACAATAGTTTAAGAAATTCGCTTCATTCTTTTATGAAGCGAAATTAAAATAAATAAAATATCCAGAAGGAAAAGCTCAGTTTGGAATTATATTAAATAATTTATAATAATATAGTATAAAATAGAGAGAAAAATGCTAAAGCTTCGTCAATACAAAAGCGCAGAGAATTGGTTTTAATTCATTTTAAATAACAAAATCAGGTTTTTTTTAAGATTTTTATTTAATGATTTAAATTTATTCATTCAGGGAAAAAAAATATTAAAACAGAATTTCCTTGACGAAACAAAAGCTACAAGGTTTGTAAGGGTGTTGAATAAACCTGATACCTGTGCTTGAACCTAACGATCCCACACTCACCGTCACAATGTCACCCCTAGTAGAATATTGCCTGACATTGTCTTGATTTCAAGCAGAAAATTGAAGGGTGCTTTCACAAAGGCAAACTGTCCTGAGACTGCGTCGAGCGAGGATCAATTTCAGATGGAAAAAGCGACGTCAGCAGCTCAGTAAAAACCTCTTCCTATAAGTTACTGTTTTACAAGAATTTAAGAGTTTCTGAATGACACAGGGAAAAAAATGTCAATTGGAATTGGAAGGTCGAAATAAACAAAAGAGTCCAGACTTATTTCAAACATAAAAAATTAAATAGTTTCTTACCTAAGCTCAAAGGATATTGGCTAACCAAAACAAGATCTATCAGCTTTTCCAATAGATGAATTTAACATCCATTCTGTTTTGATTACTGATATTTTCTAACTTCTAATGAGAAATAATTGTGTTATTTTGTAATTTCGTAAAACATTTTAGATGTGACTGAATGACTGTAATTTAATTTGAAAATTTCTCAAATTCTTTCAGTTTTTATTCATCACTGAGTTCTTTAATGAGTATCAAAAGCGTTCGTCTTAATTCTCTAATACACCTACAGTTATGACTGATTAAGTGATTTATATAATGATTCCCGTTGTTCACAAAATTTCCTTTTCTTTTTTTTTCTTTTTTATTTATTGGAGAACAGAAAATCTAGCCATTCAGGTTTGGTTTTCTAATTCTAACCTGACATTTCGTGATAAACTTTATTTATAGAATCGTCAAGCAATTGTAAAGGTATAACATTCATTATCTTAAACTATTTTCCTATCGGTGCTAAACAAATAGTGGGAAACAATCAAAACGAAATAGTTAATAAAAAAGAAATTTTATTTCTATGAACTACCGTATCATATTTAAGTTGAATAGGAAGAGCAGTGGAACCTCCAAAACTAAAAACTAAAAACATAAAAACACATTAAAAATAAAGAAAAAGAAAATCCATGTGCTGGGCTCTGCCAGCCTCAAATGAATTTCTTATGGCATCAAACTAAAGAAAAAGTGCCTAAAAAATATGTAAACATATTAAAATTTGAGACCAATATCATATTTAAGCGAAAGGAATATGGTACCTCCAAAAATTACACTAAAAACAACAAATACACATTACAAATAAAATAAAGAAAACTCATGTGCTAGCCTCAATGAATTTTTCATGCGTAGTTAAATAAAACACCTAAAAATATATAACAACAGATTAAAAGGTTCGGACTCAGTGTTTTTACTAAGTGACATCTCAGGATAGCTATTTTACGCTCATTACCGATCATCAGCTGAGAATAGTCAACAATAAGGAGGTGAATAAAATCTTAGTCGAAAGGAATATGGTGCCTCCAAAATTTAAACTAAAAACATTATTTTATTTTTAATGTGTATTTTTTGTTTTTAAAACCCCTATATCTCTGAAAATTTACTAATATCAAGAAAAAATATTCTTGTAAATAGAGCTTATATCTATCGCATCCTCTGCCGCCTTGATAACTGTATTGAACATCTTTAAATCCTAAATTTAACGCTTAATTTCTGCCAAGTTAAAATATTTATCTTTATTAACACTTTAATTTGCTTCGTTTTATATGGATAATCCAAAAATTTTGGTACTTTCGTACTAAAATCTCAATTTTTTACCAAAGATAGAAACCGACCTGGCTCACACCGGTCTGAACCGGTCTGATCATGTAGAATTTTAATGGTCGAATAGACCATCACTATAATCTCTATAATCTATCAAATTAAATCTTTCAGTTAAATAAAATTCATCCTATATGTTGTTGTTGTTGGTTGGATTTTTAATGGCGCAAAAGCAGCTGTGGCTAAGCTGCGCCAAATTCAATTAATTGAGGAATAAGCTATGAATTTATGGAATATACTAAGAATAAAATCCTCCTCATATGCTATGAGAATATACTATGAAGTGATGATTGGTTAAGAGTTCCAATAGCACCAATAATGGATGAAAATACTGATAGAATAACAATAAGGAAAGAATTAAAAGATATGAGAACAAATAAAGGGGCATTTTTTTTGTCAAGTTAGTAAAATAATACAATTAAATCAAGAGAGTCCTTCTGCTGTAGGAGGAAACCAGAAATGGAAAGGAGCAGCTCCTCCTTTTAATGTGCTTATCGTATCTAAGCATTACCAGTTTATTTGCCAAATAATCTGTCACAATTTTTTCCCCATAAAAGCTACATAAATAACCTGGAAAGTCATGAGGTTATTTTAGAAGTTCAGATATCCAACAGTAGGCCAACTGATGAGTATTTTTCATTTGAATAGAATATTTAAATAAACACAAAGTTTTAAATAAATAACTTAAACTAATTATAGACAAAATCCGGAAAATATTAGATTTTTGCTAATTTAATTAAAAAATTATTCAATATATTCTGCTGTATCAAGGTAACTTTATATTTGCTAATGCAGCAAGAAATACAATATTCTAACAAATACATTTACGTAAGATGAATTTATTACACAAATTCGTGTTCAATAAGAACTTATTCAATTAAATAAGATTGAATTGACTATTAACCTTTATTATAAAAGATAATAATGGTTTCACTTTAAACTGACTCATTAAAATTAATAAGTTAAAGTTCGAAATCTTAGCTTAAAGTGAATTTCATTGAAATTTCAAGTGACACTATCTCAGATCCTTGTTTCGAATATTTATGTTTCTTTAATATTGGGCTTCGACACTGAAACAATCAGTTCCGTAAACAGAGGCAGGGGATACAATTAGTCTCGTGCAAGATTTCCTTCCATGTTGTTATTCTGAGAAGCTTTCTTACCCAGAAAAGGAATTTTCAGTCAACATAATCCTTGCTCTTGGTTATTTCGTTCGTTTGCTGAATTCGGGCACAAAACAATGAGTCCAACTTACAAAGGGAAAAAAAAAACCCCAGTGTATTCGTTTGTCTTCCTCTTTCTTGTATAAATAATCATTTCTTTTGAATTTCCCTTGGAATTTCGAGCAATTTGATGACAGAAAAGAAAAGAAATGAAAAAGCAACAACAAATACCTGAATTCAAATATTTATTGCAGGATGAATTCTTCAAAACAGTAAAATAATTTATGAAAAAGCGATATTAAAAACTCGCGAATAAAATATTTGTATCCAAATAATTTGTATCTGTTATTGCTATTTTTACGATCTCTGGTTGTCTTGTTATTGTATTTAGAGACATTAGTGTAACATGAAGTATTCTCAATCATAACCATAAGCACAAAAGAAATAAGGAATTCATTTAAATTTAAATCAAGGATCGATATTTCATAATTTCGATTTTTTTTATCATTATTTAGACGTATGATTCATTGAAAAAAAATTTATCACTTCAAATCTAAATATTTCAATCATTCAAAAATTAATAAATACACTTTTTTTTATTTTTTGACAAAATTGCTTTTTTTTTTTAATTCAAGTGTAGTGTTTATATATTTTAATGTAGTGAAGAAAGCCTAGATTTTCAATCATATCTTGATGATTTGAGGTTTTTTATTACAAAAAAGTGTTTGAATGCTTATATATGAAAATAAAAGAGAAGTGCTGTGTGTTCTTCCATTTGCCTTTACATTTCTTTTGAGATGATTATCAAGTGTTCTGGATAAGTAAGAGCGGTTATTAGAAGTTAGATTAAAGGAGCAGGATTATGGTCACCTTAGGAATTCTTAGGAATTTGTCGCTCAGGAATTCTTTCAAAACAATCCAAAGGATTAATATTCTTAAGTTGATGATAGAAAACGTATCATCCAAACTAATACCTAAATGTCTAATATGTATAATTGCATATTTACGCCACGGAAGTTATCCTAAATTATTGAACTTTTGCCATTTTTGAGGCAATGACAACGTCATTGAAAAGCTGAACTTTCTTAACTTTCATTTTTTAAATTTATCTTTATTCTATTTTTTGTTCAGCATTTTTGGAATAATACGAATATATTTTTTATTAACAAGTAAAATTACTTACCCATTAATAGGGAAAATTTAAGAAAAAAGTAACTAAAAGAACTAATAATTTAATAATTGAAAGGCTCAAAAATTGACTATGAACATTTTTTTAGTTATAAAAATATTTTAAGTTTTAAAATATGAATAGGTCACTAAATAACTGAAATCATGAAGCCATAGATAAACGACTTGACTTACAGCTAAATGCTCAGTAGTAATTGTAGAGCAATGGGAGAGATTTTTAATATCTTAAGTAATTTACCATTTTAATATCTAGTGGAAGATATTAAAAATACTAACTGAAATATCTAACAATGCTCTACAATTACTAACTGTCAGCATCTTTTTCTCAAAATAAATGTTATTTGACTTATCTTTCAATTATCATATATATCAGATTAATATAAAAAATTCTTTTCTTAATGTTATATTTCATAAGTCTCTGTTCCAATTCCACAGCAGTTCCACGTTCATAGAAACAGGATTAAAAGCAGCTAACTATTTTTCTTTATATTTACAAATTTTAAGAAATAATTTTAATTGTTTTCTTGTTTACAGAGATTATTCCTAAGTCGGGTTACAATTTATTTATTTATTTATTTTTACTTTTAGTTTTCTGAATGTTGAAAAACGAAATGATTCAAAAACAACTACTGACAAACTTAAAAATGTTTTTGAGGAATTTAATTGTAAACATGCAGAAAGCAATCGTACAACTATTATTACGATGAAAAGCAAAGTAATGGCTGCTGGTCGACACCAAAACTATTCGTTCTTCAGAAAAGGTGTCAGCAATAAAAATAATTTGCAACTTTTTTTTTCAACTTAAAAGAATAATTAAAACTTTAAAAGTAACCTGACTTAAGAATAATACACTCTTGGTCATCCTCACAGTAACCTTCCTAAAATTATTAGTAGTATTTTTAAAAAATAATATTAGTTTCGAAAAAAATAATCAAAATTTCAAATGGCAAACTGGTTATGTTATTTTAAAATAAAGAGAAATGATTAGACCTCTCGGTTCGCTTTTCTTCATTCGAGAACATTCAATCTAACCTGAGTCTTTTCTGTAGATTTGCTAACGATTAAGGCTCTCTGGCATCGCATTTCAAAGAATAAAGTAGATACATCATAATAAACAAAGTAAAAAAAAAAAGTAGAAAATATTATAATACATAATATTACTTTATAAAACAAATGGTAAAACATTGTGTTTCCAGACTGCAGATTAGCAGTAGAAATACTAATATTCCTAAAGCATATTCCATTTCAGTGAAGTTCAGATGCACGTGAATGTTTCAGTTAAGAAGAAGATAAGTTTGTACTCACATAGATCTGGTCTCGTTTGAATCGTTGATACAGATTGGCAATGAAGGCTTCTTCGGTGAGAGGATCCAAGAGAATAGCATCGCTCACTCCGACCTCTTGATCGAGGCAGAGCACACCGCGAGTGCTCATCATCAAGGCTACACCCACCCACACCCTGCAAAGAAACAAGAAAACAAAATCAAACAAATGTTCATTCATTAAAAAATGTTTTCCATAGTAATCTGTACATTAAAAAAATACCATAATATATACTGTATGTACTGTGTATAAAAAGTCAGACAGTGATGTGGAATTTGAAAAATGCCAATACAAAGACCATATCACTGTTTTTGTGAAGATACGGCCAATTTATCCTCACCTCATCAGCGGCAATATTTAGAAACAATTTAGAAAACAAAAACGCAATATTCCAAGACTTTGTTGTTTTTATTCAAAAACCACGACCAAACTATCTATAAAAAATAAAAAATAAAAAATAAATTGTTTATATAGTTTAGTAATATAAGTTAATTTTATTCTTATATTCTTTACTTTCTCTAAATTGCTAAAGATTGATTGAAATCTTTACTTTGCGAAACTCGAAGGTATTTGATAGGATTCAAATCAGTGGTCGCAAAATTAGAAAACCATTAAATTGCTTTTTTTTTTTCTTTCTTATTTTGTTCTGATAAATGCGAATATAGAGTAAAGCACAGTGATGAAGAATCATTTGGCATTCGAATGAAAAAAAAAAAAAAAAAAGCACCCTCAGTCCCCTGGCGAAAATTTGCAAGATTAAATGTGATGTAGAACTATTTATTCCGTTCTTCTTATTTTTCTGAAATGATTTCTAATGATGAATGACTCTTTAAATGAGACGCTGTTATTAAATTTACTTTTTGTTCCTGCCAACGGAAAGTTAAAGAGGATGTCTTTTCAAGGAAATAAAAAAAAAATGTTCTTAACAGTTCTTATCGGAAAAAGCGTCAGCACCTGTCTCCCGTTCATTTATAAGAAATTCAATGAGAGTTACGAAGATGGTTCCACTTATCTGTCCTAAAGCTGAAAGAGCTTTCATTTAATGTGAAAAAGAAAACAATTACTACAGCTGCTCCTGAAAGAGTAACAAAAGAAATGAAACAAAAAAATAATGAGCAATGTTAGAACCCTTTATGATTTTATTTACGATTTTACTCGAAGTTTTTCCAAGCCAATATTGTTGTCTAAAATTTTCGATATTACTTTGATGTTATTTATGAAATAAATTTTAATTTCCATATTATATTGAGGACAGAGGGATTGATAGGCCCCCTCCCCTTACCTTGGGGGCATAATTGAGAGAATACTGACGATTAATTTTTTTTTAAAAAAATCCAAAGTAATTATTTTAATTTTCTGAAAACAATTTACTTATCTAAGCATGAACTTTTCAAAGATGTGATTTGAAATTTGTACAATTTCTTTATAAAAATATCGAAGATAAAAAAAGTACTTTAGCTAAAAAGTTAAGTTTTGGAGCTATCCCTTAAAATGGAAATAAGCATATTCGTCCGTCTGTGATCACCATTTATAACTGAAAGCAATTATTCTTGAAGCTTCTAATGGGTCCACAGGCCCCATTTGGTCGACGAGAAACCATCAAATTGGCTTTCTCTAACTGCGATTTGGTTAATAATGTCTACAGAGGACAAAGAACTTCACCAATCTGCTTCGTTGAATGTTCTGGAGAATTACGAAATTAATGGAACAATACTTAGGCGAACTCAGGGGTTGGAATATCTACACTTATGGTTTACTCGAGATGATAAAAAAAAACAAAAGTTTCGATTTTACATGAAGTAGAATATCGACTAAAATAAATGGGTTTAACGTGCTGACAAATCTGCTGGAAATGACTGCAAGGCCCAACACAAGAATAAACAAAAACAATTGCCTTTCCGATTCATTTTTATGAGGAGGACTAGGGAACAGCTGTTTCACC
>JAFIDM010009631.1:364198038-364218801 GCA_023159025.1 Thereuonema tuberculata
GCCGCAACAAAGCTAAAATAAATGGGTTTAACGTGCTGACAAATCTACTGGAAATGACTGCAAGGCCCAACACAAGAATAAACAAAAACAATTGCCTTTTCCGATTCATTTTTATGAGGAGGACTAAGGAACAGCTGTTTCACCATTCTATTGGATCATCAGCCCTAGCCTGCCTCCTCGATAAAAATGTTGTCCATAACAACAAATTATGGACAAAAGCTGAAAAAAAAAACCCACAACAACAACAAACAATACCTATGTGGAATTCTGACATCAATATCGACATCAATAGTATTAATACAATGTGGTCTTTGACGTCATGTAGATTTTTCAGTGATAGCTTCTGGATGCTATCAGATACGGTTTTCAAACTTCATTAGCTTAAATATCAAGTTTCAGTAATATCTTATGGTTGGATCTCTGATGACCGGGAAGGGACTAATGTCATGAGGGTTGTCATCCACGTTTGATAAAAGGATGCCTGGTTCAATTTGTTCTTTGAAGATCTTCACAAAAAACTACAAATATTCATCCATAACAGTCACCAGTACATGACAACAAATTATGGACAAAAGCTGAAAAAAAAAACCCATAACAACAACAACAAACAATACCTATGTGGAATTCTGACATACTTTTTATTTGCTCTATTAAAGATACTCGGACAGATGTATCTGACAAAAAATTAGACTGTCAGTCATGTTGTCCTGTTTCCTAATTGCTTTACTGTTCCATGGTTATTGGAAAGGTGCTTTACAATGCCTACCTATCTGAAAATGCTCTGGTGCCGAGAATAATTTAGCAGTGAAAACCTTGACTCACCTTGATTTGATTAGCAGTTCCTTTATGAGGCTTTATGTGAAGGAGCCATAATTGTTGGTAACTGAGATCGCTTAAGGCCAAGTGAAAAGATATTCCAGACAAAAGATATTACAGTTTTCATCTTCAGGAAGCTTCTGGATACCATTCATTTTCGTACTGAGATCTCAGGAAGAGTTGACTATCTACATCCGTCCGAGTACTTGCAACAGATCTATATTAGGTATACTCAGCTTACATATCATGGTAGATCTTGGATAGGCCCATATTCCGTAGAAAGTTTGCATAGTATTTCATTAAATAGTAATCTGCAGCTTAAGCTAATTAGGGATGCAAAATAATTTTAAAAACAAAGTAAACTCTGAAACGTCCTTAGGTTACTAAGATCCTAAGGTTGTTCCATGTATTCTGAGATATCCTTTTTCAAGGGTAATGATTGTATTCAGTTAACCTCCATATTCGGTTACTAGAATCTTTTTTTTTCTTAAGATTGGATGAAAATAACTGAACTGATAATGACTTAACAATATCTCTTCATGGGTGAGTCTTAAATAGCGCGTTACACTGAAAGCATTCTCTGCTCACATGAATTGTGATTAAAGCATTTAGCTTTGACTGACTGGTGGCTCTAATCGATGGCCTCTGCTGCATTTCATTATTTAAAGACAGTGACATAATAAGAAAAACAATTCAAATGGAAAGGAATGTTAAATAAGCTAACAAAACGAACTTAAGAAAATATTACAATAAAACTTAGGATTGTAAGATATCGAAAAAGCATTACCTGACAGTTTAACCTACCATTTAACACACAGAAATTTTCTTAGCGTCAAACTTCGTTGAATCTGCGTGAGTTGCCTTTCATTGAAACTGATTTTTTTTTTTAAAAAAGCATACTTACTACGATAGCCATTGGTTTTTTTTTTTCCTCTAGCATTTTTTAAATACATTTACGTGGGGAAAAAAAAAGTTGCAGAAACTTCTTTAAAAATATATTCTTTGAAATTTCAAGTTACAATACATCACTTTTCACTTATTTGTTGTTAATGTTTATTTGTTTAATAACAATCAGTATAATGCTGAAGTAATAGTTTTCCTTTCTTTTTTTGCAACATTCTTGAAACTTAACTTCAAAAATAAGAATTCGTTTCAAAATCGTTTATACTTTAACTTTTATACTTATTCTTGGACAATATTATTTTTGAAATTGAAATAATTAAATAAGTTCGTACTTTTTAAAAGATTAAAAAAAATAGCAAAAGATTGAAATATTATTGTATTATATTGTATTGTATTGAAATTGTTAAAATTTCAAAAGAAACGACAAGATTAAATCTAATACGATAAAATATTAAAAAAAATAAATCAAAGTAACATTCAGTGAGAATGAAGTACAGCAGTAAGATATAAATGCTACTAGTAAAACTTGTAGTATTGGATTTGTGCACTTCTTGAATTAAAACCACGAAAAAAACAAGTAAAAAATTGGTTTCATATTCTACGTGAAACCAGGCGCCCCGTACATGTTTCATTTTTGGTCAGTTCTTGTGAGATAAGATGTGACCACCAGACACCGGATTTCTTATTTCTCTCACCTTTACAAGTTATAAGAGCATAACTCATGTCAGTTCAACTTTTAGTTTGGGTTGAAGGGATGACATTTCAGTCACTTCCTCTTCCTGTGAACAAGAAAGTGACCGTAGACCTTAACTTACATTTTTCCCCACCTCTAAAAAAGTCATAAGCTTTTGATTTGTCTTTTTTTTCTTTTTTTTCTTCTCATATGTAAATAATATCTAAAATATTTTGCAAGCATGATTTGTTCATTTCTATTACAAATTCGAATTCAATTGTAAAAGAAAATTTGTTTCTCGTTTCCTGAAAAGTTCATTTCGTAGTGTTTCGTTCAATTGTAGTTCTCATAATAAATGTAAGACCTGAATAGAAGCTTCTTATTTTGTTTCTTCTCTTTATCATGGTTTCATTTAAATAAATAATAAACATCTGAGAGGAAAAATAATTCGGAGAATTTCTTTATTTGTAAGATGAGGCTTATTCATCTACGAAAAGAAAAGTGAATTCAAAATCTAAATAGGATTATACATCATAAAATTTTTATATTTTCAAAAGTATCTTTTTTTCTTATTTTCAATTTATAGTTCTTTTACTTTCTTATTATCCTCCTTTCAATCATTTGAAATAAGAAAGATTTCGAAAGAACTAATATTTTCGTTCTTTCAGTTCTGTAGCTGGAAGAGGGTCGACTGAGACAACGAATGTGGAAAGGTAAAATAGGGTTAATACATCGGAAGCGCAGTGGTGCCTCAAAGCAAAAAAATACACAATGAAAAATTCACCAATGAAAAATTAGTGAGAAAATTCATGTGCCAGTAGTAGGCAGGCCTCAATGAATTTTTGTAAAGCATAAAAATTCAAACTGCGCATTTGAATTATTAATAAATAACAATGGGTGAGACTAAATTATTTGCAAGTGACATCCTGGAACAGCTGTTTCACGATCGCCAACGAGCGTGAAACAGCTGTTCCAGGATGTCACTTGTAAATAATTTGGTCTCACCCATTGTTATTTAGTAAAATAGGGCTGTTTCGCGTTTTTATGGTTGGAAGATACAAGACGCTTTTTTTATTTTGTTGGAAGATAAATTCTTTGTGATCACTGAATCCCCAGTGGTAAGAAACGTAGCTACGGCACATCTTGTTTCTGAGCAACTTTAAGGCTGACGAATGAACACAATGATTGAAATACGTGGAACTCTAAACAATAAATCAATAAACCTCCAAAATGGAAATCAGCATTTTCTTCAAATTACGTATGACCACTCGAATTTCTATCGTAATTAGACTGTATTTCTGAATCTTATTACTCTACATTCCTTAATGATTAATTCCATGTAAATAAAGGAAGATGCTATAACTAGACATCGGAAAGTAACAATGCCACTTTCTTAAAATTTCAAAGATTACTTTTCGAATAATGCCAAGAAATCTTTGTACCAATGGAAATGAAAGCTATTTTATTAAGTGATAATGAGAGATTTTTTTTCCGAAATAAAGTATGTCTTGGAAGCGACTTCAGAATTAAAATGATTCGTAGGAAAAATCATCGTGTAGATAATTGCAAGCCTTCAATCATTCTACACAGTTTTCACTTTCAAGGAAAAGTCACCAGATCGACGTTACAGAATTGTTTGGGAATTATTGATCATTGATTCTAATAAAACCTATACATAAAATAAAAAGATTTTGCGTCTGGGCTTTCTGCTCCACAGGCAAATTTCGAGAAAATAAATATAAAAAAGAACGCTAACTATGAAAAACGCTCTATTTGTTTATTTTTGTTTCAATATGTATGAAGGAATCATTTAAAGTTTTATACAAGTTATCAGCAGTTAATAATTAGCTTAGTTTTTTTTTTTTTTTTACTTTTACCAGAAAATCATCAAAAGTCTTCAGAAACGAAGACAACGTTTGTTATCATTCTGCGAACGAAGAAATGTGAATGTAAAAAAGTCAGTTTTACCAGATGTTCTTGGATAGCTGAAATCTGTTGTCCACTCATTATTTTTATTATTTTTTTTCATTTTATTTTTTTTTAATATTTATCATCGTACGATGTGTAGTGATTTATGGACCAGAAGAGGTATGTGTAGGTCAAAAACAAGTAGTTGGAGTTTGTTTTTAATAAATGTACTGAAATCTATATATACATAAACAGTAGGTGGACGTCGCGAGCATACGCCTTTACGTGCCATATGCAACGTTACGTGACGCCACTCCAGCAGATAAAACTCATGTTTTGAAATCTACAAAGAATCGTCGACTATTGAATATTCCGTTAATGACAACATAGTACAGTGGAACCCCGCCATTCGTCCGCCTCTCTACTCGTACAACTCGTTATTCGTCCAACTTTTTCAAGTAAAATTCAACTCGCCATTCGTATGCTTGCTCGCGATTTGGACAGCGTGACCTCGGTACTGGCCGCGCCACGCGGTCGTTTCAGCTCAGTCTCGTGCTAGCTTCCGTACGCTATGCATCATCCACGCAAGCTTCATGAAACTTTGTGCTATTTTATTGTTATTTTTTGTTATTTTTATTAAAAATAGTTCAGCCATGGGTCCAAAAAAGATTACTGATTCAACCAAGCCTAAAAGGAAAGCAGTGAGAACGACAATTGAATTGAAAAAAGAACTCCTTGCGAAGTTTGAAAGTGGGACCTGGCAACTCAGTATGGCATGGCGAAATCAACCATATCGTTTTCATAGTTTTTATGTATTTTATGCTTACAATATTATTACAAAGGTTTAAATAAGCAATCATCTGTGGGTCTGGAACGGATTAATCCAATTTACATTATATCTTATGTGAAAAAATGATTCGTCATTCGTACAAATCGCCATTCGAACTGCCTCCTGGAACGGATTGTATACGAATAGCGAGGTTCCACTGTATCTTGTATTATAAATGAAAGATCATGTCAGGTTATTCGAATAAGGAATATTGTATTGCTATACGGCGAAGTCGGCAGGAACTGTAGGGGCCGCTTTTGCATTAAACGTCTTCTATTTGCACGATTCTTTTCTGTAAAATGTCATTTCCTACTATCTTCGTTCAAAAGTTATTTAGGTGACTCAGGACTTTCCCGTGATATCTACACACGAAGGTGGGTCAAATGAAAACCTTAAAATGGCGATAAAAAAATTCGCAAAACTGCGCCAATGTCCTATAAGTTTTGTGACCAATTAGACAAAGAATGTCCTACAGCTGGCAGCACAGTGCAGATACGAACACATAGTGTAAAGATGACCGCCCCGCTAGAGACGTGCACCAAAAAGAAGCAGGTTCCATCATCTGTTTTTGGAGTAGTGAATAGTGACACTTATTGCAATTCATCGACGAATGAAGTTGCAATGTAGTGATGCATTTCTGTCACTGCAGCAAGTGTATGAGTGGAGTAGGAAGTCATTCCGCTATTCCTCCTCACTAACAGCAAAACAGTTCCGCATTCCGCCATCTGCAGGGAAGGCTATGGGGGAATGAAAGAGGGGTGCAACAGTTGCGACCATCAAAGACCTACACTTCGAATTTCTTCCATATATCCGTACTCACCATACCTCGCCCCTAGTGATTACCACATCTTTCAACTGAAAGAAACGTTGGGAGGAAAGCATTTCAAATGTGATGAAGAGATGTGACAGGCGGTGCATGAGTTGCTTCGCACGCGACCAAAAGAGTTTTTTTTTAAAGAAACCCAGGCACTCTGTAAGAGCGGAAAAAGTTGTATTGAATACAATGGAGACTATTTCGACAAATGATAAATTTGTGCGCCAACTTTTGTTCAATAAATTATAAAAAAAAAGTATTAAAGGTTTTCATTTGACTCACCTTCGTATAGACACAATTGTTGTTCAGGAATAAGAGCAGGATTGATAGGTAGGCCTAGAGGCATATTTTATCATATACAGAACATTGCTATTTACAAAGATTACATTTATATATCGAGCATTAATTTTGATTTACTCAGAATGAACAGGTACATGTTTAAGTTATTACAATAAATAAATAAATAAATAAATAAATAAATAAATAAATAAATAAATAAACGACATCATTTACATTCGAATTATGAATCGGAAGCATTATATTTTTTGTTATATCAGTTAAAATCGGTCGACCATGTATATGTGTTGAGATCTTATATCTCAGTTTTTATGATAATTGATCATTTTTATAATAATTGAACATTCCTAAGAAGGAGAAAGCAGAATCTCGTGTCTTCTTATTTTGCTTAGGTTAACAAGAAAAATTCCAGAAGCAACTCCGCAATATCGATCTAGCGACTTCTCCTTATTATTTCTTTTTATTTCATTTTATTAGTTCATATATTTTAATTTTGTTTCATCTTTTTTTTTTGTCACGTACAAAACATTAAAAAAAATTTTGGATACATCAAAAAAAATTAAAAGCTGTTAAAGTTAAGCGGACCCTTAGAAAATTGTAAAATTGATGGAATAATCATACGAATATGCATTTAATTGCAAGATATCACCACTCCAGTATCGTGTAGACTCCCTCTGGTACTAACAGAGGTCTCCAGCTGCAAGGAATCGGTTCAAGAATTCCATGCTGCCATCCCAGAGATACTGTGCCAAGTTAGTTGAATAACGCTGTTCCAGAATCGGAATATTTATAGGAGCACCTTGAGAATATTGGTACATCGTCATTCCAACATGTTTTACTGGATATTATGTCGGAGGATCAAAAAAGTCCAAGGGAGAATTTCAATATCCCCTTGCTATTGATAATACTTTCGAAAAATGGAAAACTACATTTCGGATCGAATCGGAGATGCAGCTATTGATTCCAAAATACACACAGACACATCTTGACATTGTGACCGTGGTGTAGTTCTTAACGTCCCGCGCCTTAAAATCTGGCAACGAATCAGTTAGTCTGTCGTTAGCGTAGACAGAGTAGCGATTCTTTAGGAAGATGTGGAATCATTGCCAACTCATTGCTGGTCGTCATTGCACAAAAAAAATGTACTAAAGGATAATTGTGTCGAAAGTGATGTCAAACAGCGGCACTGGTGAGGTGGTCCCTAAAACGACTATACAGTTTTCCTTTGTTCAAAACATTCCAATGGAATATATTTTAGAATTGGGAGTTTTGAAAATGATTTATTCAAAAAAGGAAATGAGTTCATGATTAATAATATATTAAAAATTGGCTTAAGCATGTTTTGAGAAAAAGCTGAGGAATAATAAAATCGAATTTTTTAAATATCATTTACAAGCTTGAATTATCATTCCTGTAAATGGCTGGCCTTAATATGCAATCAAATAATAAGCCTTTGACGAAAAATTACATGGTGAAATCAGTCTATTAAAAATGGATAGAAGTGTAAAGATCTTATTCCCAGTGCTTTCAAATATCACATAGACTGACGCCAGTAGTTTTATTTCAGTACGAGAAGAATGTGAGCCAATTTAGTAAAAATGATGAGAAATTATTTAAACTAGAAACTCTATAAAAAGATATTTAAAATATTCCTTATGAAAACCAAATGGGCATTTATTTGAAATTAAAAACTTTTTTTGAAGAAGCAACACAATATTTTGTGTTGTTATTTATGCAAATATTCTCGCTATTAGCTGCTCAATAATGAAATTAAATAAAAACACTAGCCAACCCAAAGTAATCTTTTTGTTTCAAACATCAGTGAATGAAAAAATAAATAAAAAAAATGAAAAGACATGAAATATATATATACAGAGTATATTGATTTTTGTTCATATATACCAAATCATTCCCTAATTCTAAATATGATTTTCTATATCAGATTGATTTCGGTTGATCTCTTTGTCTTTAGCAGTAGTTGATCAATTTGATGTGATCTGTATTACTTGACATCTGAATTGTCTCTTTTAGATTAAAAAAACAGGCAAACAGTAATAAATAATAAAAATACGAAAATCTTCAAATCTTCAAAACAGTAAACTTGAAATTTACCTTAATAAGTTAGTAAAGTTCCGATCTTATTAGAATGATTTAGCGAAATCTTGGATAATTACTGATTTTGATTCAAGTTATCTTTTTAACTTGGGAAGCATTGATTCGAGTTAGTGTTTAGTGAAGAGAAAGTTTGATCGGACTGTCGTCTTCTGAGTGCACTTGTGAAGTCATTGATAATATCAATCTTTCTATTGAATTCAAAGCTGAACATAATTAGAAAACAAGATATAGTTTCTAGTTATAGTATTTGGCACTGACCTGAAAAATTAACCAACTATCTCATCTGAGGAAAAAAAAGCCTTGTATTAAAACTTAACTGGTATAATAAAAAGGGTGCAATCAGAACCACTAAAAAAGTTGATGATGAAAATCTTAATTTGATAATTTCTTATTATGATAACGAATGTTCTTAATTTAATGGTACGAAGTAACTTTTCAGGGATGGTGGACTAAAGGAGATTGGCATTTGAATCCTATCAGCCGGAGGAGTCGATAACAGCTATTTCTTTTTATTCCTTCACTTTCAACTACGTTTAAGTTTCAGTTTTGCAAGATAAGGAGTTTCATAGTTTATGGTGAATACTGGCAAAGTTGGCGGATTCTGACTTCTAGCTATTAACCGACAAAATTTTCAGTATCTTTCAATGTTATGTCTATGTGTGATGAATGTGGGAGGTGTGGTAGCCGAGCACAGAATCTATAATTATAATATCTATCAAGCTCATTAGCAATTTTCGTTTCAACTTCACAGGAAAGAAACCTTTTTTTTTAATTAACCCATAAATTATGCTTAGTGGTTGATGTATTCTTCTACTCCAAGTAAAAGTTTTCAATATTTCGACTCGGAACTTCCGATACTGGAAAATCTCAAAGCATTGTAGAAATACGATAGTACTTGTAACATCCATTTCAAGTTACTATCTAAATAAATCTTCTGGTACAATTTCAAGTGTTTAAAATGGGTGGTATTTAAAAGGCCCCCTGAACTGTTAACTATTATATTGTTGAGCGTTACAAAACAAATTTATAAAAAAATAATTTTTTTTTATGCTTACTTTCGCATGTTTAATAAACAAAATCATCAGGAGGTCATTCACAAAATCGAAATGAGGAGAGAAATGTGGAATCGAAAACGATTTTGATAAAACAAAATAAGGAAAATTATAATATTTGAGTTGTGGTAATCGTCTGCTTTACATGAAGATTTGGAAGCAATTCCAATAGATTGTTTCGTCCCCTGATAGTGAATGATTAATTACAGGGTGTTTTCTCAGTAACCGTAAGTTATATCAAAGCATATGTAAATATTTTTCAAGTAAATAAAATTATTAAAACTTTTTTTAGTTCTTATTGAGCTATTAGAAGGAAAGTTATATTTATTTATTTGTCATGAAGTCATTGTTGTAGCTGGTGAATTGTATATCACCTTGAAATTACAGACTAATGTAGATAACAAAAAAAGTATGCAGATTACATGTATACTTATTACATGTATACTTGTTGAATACATAGTTGAATATACAACATGTATACAACTATTGTATATACAATATACAACTGTATAGTCGTTTGTAGTATAAGGGTGTAGTATAATGGGTTCAGAAGTAGGTGTCGTGGAAGAGTATTTATTTTATTTGATCGTTTTCCCTTTGAGGGCTGTAAATGATCTCTCTAGATGAGACGAATGGGTATGTCGTAGTCTAAGAGAAGATCAATGACAAAGAATCAAAGATGTTTATCAGAAAATTTTCATTCAGATGTCAATCAGACAACTCAAAGCTTTATCGGAAGACTTATGGAGAATAGATCAACTGGTTTTGCGATGGATAAACTTAAAGTAATTCGACCAAAAAATTAGAGATTAGGAATGCACTGTGAATGTAAATATTGCGGAATGTCTAGGATCCATGAAATGGCCATTCAAAATCCTATTACCTCCACTTGAATTTTTGCCTACCAAGCTAATCGGTTGTGTAGATCAATTTGTAAGCATTTAGATAATCGATATGAATTTACCAAACTTATTCCACAATTTTCTTCAATATTATTAACATCATTTTCTTCAGCGATATTTATTCAGTATCATAGGTTATTTTGGGCAGTAATATTGTAATTAGGAAGAGAAATTCAAGTTTATTTTATAAATCTGAGAGATTCAAAGGAATTACATATTTATTGATGCTACATTTGATGTGTTGTAAATCCTCCAAAATTAGCCAAAATGATTCGTTTGTAATTGTTATGATTTGAAATTATTTTCCAGAATACCAATGTCTGTACTGTTATCTATTTTTTACTAATTTTTACTTAGAGGTTGTATTCTTTCAATTTTTAAAATAATCTCTGTTAACATCAAAATGTTTAAAAAAAGTGCAGTGAATCTCTAGGTCAGATTTTGGATAATAAATAGAATAGATTTTTAAAAATCTTTTTGGCTTACAAAATCATCTACGCTTTCTTTCAGTTGATTTGAACCAATTTCTAAACGTTGACAGAAATCTAAGGAACTCATAACTTTCCTTCTCCTCCGTTCCCACAAATGAACGAAGGGTGTAATAACCAATTAGTCTTAACAAGCACGCAAATGAAATTTCTATGGATTTCCTTGTATGGTCGCTGACACTCCTTTGTTTTCGAGATGTTTGTTTACGATCATTGATTATTCATTCAAATTTTTCATTTATTCTGATTACTTGATTTAATTCCTGTTCTATACTTATCTTAGAACAATAATCTTAACTTCGGCATCAGAGAGGTACAAGTCACTCGCTCTTCTTTTCAATAATGAATCTTTAGTCACGTTGAATATTGCTGAAAAGTCGGAATTCCTTAAGAGACTTAAAACTAATTACAATAATGTAATATTTCTAACCTCTTAAAAAACCTGTAAATTATATTAATTCATCGTTTATAGTCTTCAACTAAAAAACTGCATTTGGTGAAAAAAAGAAATCTAGAGCATCAAAAGGTCGAATAAACGAACTTACCTAAATAAAGAACTTAAACGAAGAATCAATAATTTATCGAAATGTAATTAAGTTTCTTAACAACGTTATCGAGTGAAAAAACATTGATTTAATAAAGTAGTGAAAGAAAACATGTTATGAAACATGAGCAATGTTTTCCAACTTCCATTACAACACTTAAAAGATTGCAAATCACCGAAAGCAGAACAAATCGATAGGGAAGCACTTAGCCATTGAGTATTGGTCGATGGATTAAGTTGAAATCTACAACAGCAGCAACTGAATGGACTGACAAACCACTTAGGAGAGAAAAAAAAAATACACCGAATGAAATGAAAGGGAATGAAATTTGTCGATATGAAAATCAATCATACCGATGAAATTCTAAAAATAAAAGAAAAAAAAATTAAAGAAGAAGAAACAGATAATTACAAAATCAACAAAATTAGCTACAAACTCTTAGAAAAACGCGAAATATTTTAACAAAATATTGAGTTGGCAGAACAAAGAATAGAATTCATTATGTGCACCTCTTGAATGACATTTTCTATTCATGTAATTTTATCAATATAACATGGTTAAAAATATTAAGTTTACATTTTTTTTGTAAAATTTTCATTTTTAATACTTATTAGTGAAAAAAAAATATTTCCATTATTAAAAAACAAACATACGTTACGTCTTCAGAGAAAATATTCTTTATCAAACAAGAATTGCTAACAAAATATTACATCTTTAAAAATATCAAAAAAGAAAAAAATTCTTCTTAAATTCTTGAAAATAATAAAATCTCTGTAATAATAGAATTGTAATAGGGGGATTATTTATCAATACGGTATGTTATCAATATATTAATATAGAATCATGAATAATATAGTACTACTAACAATTTAGAAAATGAAACCATTACGATCCATTACAATGGATATCACCTGATTTATATCCAATCATTTAATATACCGAAGCATTTCAGTGTTCAATCTAAATCACTCAATTCCTCTTAGATAAAATCTTCTCCCATTATTTTAGATAAGATCAGGAACTCTCAGCAATGCCAGGGTTCTCTCGGTTATGTCTTCCCACTATATCTACTTCATTACTGTCTTTGATAACGTTAAATCTTCATTCATTTCCCATGTCCAAACCAAACTAATTATTTCCGTTCCCTCTCATTTATCTGTGTCTACATCATTCCTTCTGTTCGTGATTTAACAGCTTAACGCCGCCAATAATCTGCATCCTCTGCCAACAACAAGTTTTGAATTCTTTTCGTCCTGTCTGCACCAAGGAATTGGAATACTACTTATAATGAAATTGTACATTTAAGAAGTTTTATTATTATGCTGAAATCAAAGTAAATAAAAAAGCCAAGCACCTATTGTAGTTATTCTTCTTCTATGTTATGCTGACAATTAGTGAAGTGAACCTCAGGTGTTAATTCTGATCTTTTAAATTTCTTTCTGCCTGAGTACGAATTCAATCACCTGTTCTATCCATCTACTATTGTTGTCTTCCTCTTTGTGTTTATTCCTGTTAATACAATCATAAGCAATTTTTGAGGCCCCATCCTCTTTCATTCTTTAAATTTTTAAATGCTCAAATTATTAAAACCGAAACATACTTATTATATCTTTATATCTGTTTCTGGATGAAAGTTTTTAATTTCATCTCTTCAAATAGTCATATAGCTTTAGTACTATTGCTTCTTCTTATGCTTCCATCTTTTGTCTCATTTCTGCACCATAAGTCAAAATAGAATAAAATACACTGCTGGAAACAAAACTCGCAATCCCATAAAAATGTTTTGGTAAGATAATTATCGTATATAATATCGAGAGTTTTATATAAATCATCAAATTAGCGGTTGGACAACGTCAAAGGAAACGATAATATCACTGTTATTCATGGTGCTTCCAATAAAAGTAAATAGAGCAGGCAGCTGGGAAGTGAGTGACAGAGATTCTTAGTAGATGCCACTTTATAGCCTCCCAAGATATCATCTGCGGGAGTTCTTAGCAGTTAGATAAGTGTGAACGTACAGCGGAAATGCATGAAGCCTGCTGGTCCACTCGTCGCTCAGTCAATTAGCTGGTCGACCAATAAGCATCGATGCACAATTTTTCCAGCAATGGCCCCTGCTCTAAACGTGTCCCTATGGATTTCCTTTGCTGCCGAAAAGCAACTGTAAACATTACAGCAAAAATTAAGCGTTCTGTGGATTGTATAGTACGTTTACCAGCATCCATAAGGACTATCCACAAGGACGTAGTTGGAATACAGGTAAAATGTACGCTATATAGGTGCATCGATTGAGCCTGGTCAAAGTGCCCACCCGGTAAGGATACAGATCAAGTATACGTGGTCTCTTCTTTTATTAATCTATATAAAAAAACATTTTTACATTTTTTATTTCAGTCAGAGTGGAAGGTAGTCGAGAGCTTGATAAAATGAATTATTTTTAATTACTTTATTTTGTTATAATTTCAGCTATTTAAGGTTCCGTAATTTAAGAGAAACCTTTGTTAGTTATTTTTAACCAAGAAAAGTTAAAAAGAACAAGAAATTTTGCCCTGTGAGCAGTAATCTTCTGTAGGATTGCTGACCATAATATCCGGCGGTGTCCGGGAAATTCAAAGTTCTGTAGATCGAGAATAAAGTCTTGAGGGTCAGATTCTCTGTATTGAGACCCTAAAAGCATTCAGAAGCAAGGGATATTAAAAGCTGACTGAAAACGTCAAGACAACATTTGCCTTCCGATAGCCACAGCCTCTTGATCAAAAGATATGGAAAAATTCGATTCTGGAAATCGAAACGGGATTCAAACGTGCCCAGTCGACAATTAACTTCGGGCACTGCATACAATAGGGTCGAAAGTGGTAGATGATAATCTAGTGGGCGGCGATATACCTTAATTAGTGGCAACAAACAGAGTCATCTAGTGACAGATTTTAGTCAACTCTATCAAATTTTTCGGAGCCTTAACTTGTAAAGCAGCCATCTAAACGGAAAGTCTAATGTATTGCTTAAGGAAACAAATCAATCTTCTTCTCCTACAGCTTTTTCCCACACCGCGCGGGGTCGCTGATGAGCAAGGTTGCTCAATAATCGGTTTTGCAAGTACGACGGATACCCTTCCTGACATCAACCCAGAGCAGAGGGTAACCCAAAGATGCCATAAGAAGCGAAAGACGAAGGAGTAAACAACACAGGAAAGAAAGCAAACATCCATGTCCTCAGCCGGGATTCGAACCCAAGTCCCGCCACATCCGCCACACGGCAGACCACCGCCTTAGACCGCTCGACCGTGGCGGCACGGACTAAGGAAACAAACCAATATTCTTTTAAAAACAGCAATTTCTTCCAATATGATTTATTAGGATCTTTGTTTTTAAGAACAACAAAAGCATTTAAAATGCTTAAGTAGAGGTTGAATAATTTATTAAACTAAAGAAGCTGCTATTTGTTTTCCGGTAAACTTTTAATGACGACAGTGATGCTTCGAAACTAGGAATAGAACTTGACTATTAACTGGTTAAAGCAGAGCTGAAAAAGGCAAGGAAAAATGATTCATTCCGTTTCTCGTTTCAGGGATTTCGTTTTTCATTACGTTAAAAATCTGAATTTCGTTTTCCGTTACGTTGACGGTTATAACGAAATAATTAGAAAGACACTAAGATGGTCATTATTTATTTATTTATTTATTTATTTATTATAAATAGTTTACTTACTTTACAAACAATGTAATATATATATTTTATAGATAATTAATATTATTTGTATAGAAGGTTTTTAAAATACTTCAAAAATATTATGTAAATAATTCCATTAATCAACATTAATGTTATTATTGCAATAATAATACTTCAATTCAATTAACATTAGTGATTCACAATAATTAATTAATTGTTTTTTTCATCTTTTCTATTTTGCCTCTTTTTCCTTCGTAGAGCTCCCCCCCCCTGCTTTTCCCGAATTTTCGTAAATGGGAGAAAACCGATAGTGTAAATTTCGCGAAAGGTGGTAAAACGCACTGGAGAGGAAAGAGTTAACGTACATTTCTTTGAACCGCAGCTATTAAAACAGATACAATGCATCATTTTTTTTAACGAAAAAACGAAATAATTTTTTTTTTCGTTTTCATTATGTTTCTGTTATTGCTTTTTGGAAAATTTCGTTAAAGTTTTTCGTTACGTTACTGAATAATCATTCCGTTACTGCGTTATTTCGTTATATTTCGCATAACGTTTTCCAGCACTGGTTAAAAGAAGTTTTGTAAAGACAACCTCTGAAATTTAAATATTTGTTAATACTGATAATTTTTTTTTTAAGGATAGACTATCGTATTTACAATTTGTTTCGATAAATTACACATAGGTCGACCCCAATCATCATTCAAAATATTAACATTAAAAAAAGAAGTTATTGAATTTAAAAAGAAACTGCGTTTATTAAAATCTCTGACGTATTCAATCAAACTCATTAAGGATACAGAAAGAAGAATGATTCCTCATTGTTTTCAATAATATCCCAGAGATGCCTAATGACTGCACTGTTATGCCATTAATAAGATCACGTCACTGATTCTCAAAAACCTAGTTGAAATTCTAGGTTTCAGCAAGTCAGATCTAAACCACTACAGCCATTTCTGTATTTGACTGTCATTACAATGAAAAAAATATTAATCTAATCTTATTAATCAATCTTTTTTTCCTTCACGGTAAACGCAACTTTTGCGTTGTTTTCCTACATATTATAGAACACTAGCAAACCCCGCATATGAACAACAGCCTAGGCCTATTTTAAATATTTTTTTTCAAGTATTTTTACATATTTTTAAATATTTGGCAACACTGAGCTATCGAACTTTTCAGCTCAAGTTTAGGAAACAAATCTTCTTCAATTCTGGAATTTGGCAAAAAAAAAGCGCTCATTGTTATAGGGGATGCCCTATCTACACTACTACAGTTTTCGACAACTAACTGGTGCGAGGAAGGATTTTTCGCATTTGACAACATTTAGAATAAGAAACAGGAGCCATTTCTTTCTCTTGATCAAGAAGTACGGAAGTGTTTGTCTGCGATTCGACCCCGTATTAAACAATTGTGCAAAAATAAACAAGCCCTTATTTCCTATTGGATTATAAAAGGTAATTAATGCTTTTAGACAGTGTCAAAAGCAAAGCGGCCCCATAATAAGCACAATTGTATAAACAAAATAATTAAAAGCAAGAGCTGATAAATGCAAGACCGTTCCTTTATATTTTACAGGCAAGCTGTAACCTAGGGGCCGCTAATACAATGCTTAGTGCATCATTTGGATATGTTAAAGAATTTATGAAACAATACATTTGTAAATATTAACGATGAAGTCCTGTTGGCAATTGTTAATATTGTTATGTATGAAGCATCAGTATTATTACTGTGTTAATTGTTATCATTATTACTAAAACTGCTATGGAAAACATTAATTTTGGGGTCAGGGAGGAGTCCTACAGGTCTGAGTTTTTTATATTGTCACCTACTTTTGGATGCTGAACACAATGGTGAAGGTTTCATTCTAATATCTCTAACTGTTTGGCCACTAGAGTGTGACATACAGACAACATAAAAGCAAGAGCGGTTCCCTATGTTAACTGTAACATGGGATCGCTAAAAATGAATTCATCATTTTTAACCATTACCTACAATTTCATTGTTCCTCTATGTTAATAAATAACGTTGTTGAAAATATTTAATATATATTTATTTTATACTAGTCGGGAACCGTCGCTTCGCTCCGGAACCCTTGCATATATAGCATTAAACAAAAACTTTATTTATTTAGGAAATTAATATCGAGATCGGAGAATATACGACTTCCCAGCCCGTTGTAGCTTCCTCCACTTAACTCAGGTGTATTGCGGGTTGGCGCCACTCACACCTGGGATTGTAAAAAAAAAGCATGTTTTAACCTGTCACAGGAGTGACATCTATATAATAGGTATATAAAAACACGCGAGTATTCGAATGCAACGTTGTGTCACAATTTCAAAGCAATCGGTGAAGAACTTTCGGAGATTTAAGATTTTGAACAAAGGAACATTTACATTTTTATTTATATAGATTTCCTCTTATTTTACTGTTGTAATTAAAATACGTTTTATTGTTTTTCCTCGCGGCACATCCTTTGAGAAGCGCTCATTTAAAGATTGTGATTGCACTGAATTAACAATGATTACTGCGATTAGCTTTGAAAACAACAAAGATTTTTCTGGATGAAGTATAAATAATCGAATTTCAAGCAAAACCGCATTTATTTATTTCTTTTAAAATTGTTTTTAATAATGACAAGGAGGCGAAGAAATTAATTAGAGATAATTGAATTCTAGTAATATTTTTTTATAAATTTCAAAATTATTTAAAATTTTCACAATTTTTAACAGAGATAAAAATAAGTTATTGATAAATCATTCAATTTTGCCGTTGAATTCGGGCCAAAATACCCGAACAAATCTTAAGATGAGCTCTTTCTCATTAAACTCTATCTTGACATTGGTGCCATGTTCAATGAAATTGAATATTGATCGTCGGCCACAAATCACAATCAAATGCTTCACTTCATTCACACGACCATCAACAGTCATTCTGGATGGAATGGCAGTCGGAGAAGAAATTTTTGAATTTTAAATAATAATTTTTAAAAAAAATTATTTCAATACAATAATAAAGGAAATTAATAATCTTAATAACATTTAAGATTAGAACTTATTTGACTGAATTAAGATTTAACTTTTCTGATATAAAAAATATTATTAAATTTATGATTGTAGATTACAATCGTACTGAATTTAAGAAAGATTTATAGCACGTATAGCTTCGACATTTCTCAGATTGCTGATAAAATTTGAACTCACTTATTCGGATGTACTTATTTTGCTGTTAATGTAAAGTTTGTAAGCTTTAAAATTATAGAATACCATCGTAATGAATTAGTTTAACTGCAATTAATGTAAAGTTTAAATAAATTTAAGGTTAAATTATAAAAATAACTAATTACTAAATGAAAGTTTTTGTTTAGTTATGTGCATTTCTATTTTCTGTTATGTAATAATCTTGTAAGCACGTTAAATTTAATTTCATTTACTATTGAATAAATATTGAATAAATTTATTGAATAAATCCTTACTAAGCTAAGCGGAATGCTAGCGTGGATTTATTATTATCCCTCTTTTATTCTTGATTTGTTTTTGATGTTTTTTAAAACGAGGGGAAACTGTCTTATTCGTTTGTCGTTTTGTATATTGTCCTTCTTCACTGAGCTAGGTATACTGGGCGGGATCGGACTGATGAGAGTGTTGAAACTCGAAACGATACCATCTCCGATTCCCAGCACAAAAATCAAAATTACCTCAGTGAATTTTTGTTTAGTTATGTGCGCTTCTGTTGTCTGTTATGTAACTAATTAATAATATAATAATAATTACTAACATTTATAACAGTGCTGTAAAGTTTTGTAATACTCGTTTTTTTAATAAAAGTAATTACCGACTAAATTAATGATCTTAATACTTGATAAAATTAAGGAAAATTAAGTTATACATTACCAGCGAATTGATTGAATTTCTAAATTTAAGTAAAAAAAAAAGGTTTACAGCAATTATTAAAGAAGTTTATAAAATTGTGTACGGAAACTGCTTAATTTACAGCAGTTGTTAATATGTTTGTAAAGTTAAAGAAATGTAATTTGCTCTTCATACTTCTTCTTCTGAGAACTTCTTTATTAACAATATTTCGATCGTAATTCCGATCTTCTTCAGGTTACATTTTCGAAACTTTCTTCTTATATTTTCGTAAAAAACAACAACTATAAATTCAACATAGTTCTAACTTAACAAATACGCACGTTCTTAAAGTATATTATTACGACAATGTACACGTATATAACCATTGACAATGTACACGTGTGTAACAATTTTGATCAATTTCTTATGTTACAAATTCTTTATCAATTTAGATATTTAAATTTCTTTCTGTCTTTTAATTGTTCCTGACATAATTTCACTGAATAATCATTAATATTTTTACCTTTTTTTTTATTGATACATTCAAAATTTTTAATTATCTTGGGAAATATAGGTTTGACATATAAATGTAAGTTGCTGTATGTTTATTTACAGATTTATTGGTTTCATTATTTAGAATGTTGAAAGTAATGTAATTTCTTTTATTGGCCTAACATGTACTGTGAAAAACTTGTGAAATACTATTCTTATAATTTTAATTAACAACTTGCATTAACAATTTAAATCCTATTACATATTTATGTTGGAATATTATATCATTATTAAATAATTATTATAAAATTAAAATTATATGAAAATATATCACTGTGAATTATAAAAACTACACAGGATATTCGAAGCGTGAATCATTTAACACTGAACTTCAAACTACAAAATAAATAAAGGAAAACAAACAATAATCTTTCTTTCTAGTTAATTCTTTTACAATTGATAATGCTAATCCATTTCTTTAAAAAAATGTTACTTCTTTAAGGAATAAATTTTATGCTTTTTAAAATAAGAATTCATTAATTTGGCATTCTTACTTCTTCAACCTCAGATACCGTTCCCCATTATGTTCTAAAGATCCGTTTTATAAATTCTGACCTCGCAGGTTGCTGGAACAATGTTGTCATTAGGCTTCATTATGGGCGATATAACCGAAGGAAATCAGTATCGGAATGGCCGTCAAGCCCCGCAAGCAAATGTACTTGGTTCACGAATGATACTTTAGAACCCCCGAGTTTATTAGTATCTGCGAAAGCGATCATTTTTTTACTTGAGAGAAACACTACATTTTCTAATAGGCATTGCCAGCTTTCCCTCCTACACTAGGAAATAGCGATTACTTCAGCCAAATCACGTTTTTATTAAATTTCGACACAAAATGAAGAGTGCAGCTTAACTTAGCTGTGTCGGCAAGATCTGTGTGGAACTTTTAACATGCAAAAGAAATTAATGTAGCTAGGAAGATAATATTTGCATAATGATTTACGGCTTTTTTATTTTCATTTTCCCAAAGACAAACTGATTTCACTTGTGTCTGCAAAATACGTTTAAAAAAAAAAAACTATAAAAGGAGAATGGGCACAAATGAATGGGAACTTGCCCCACCCCTTTATAGTGATGAGATATATACCTATAGAAAGATCTCCTTAAATAGAACATATTTTATTATTACAACTCGTCTCAATTATTAGTCCGTTCGGAGTTATACAATTCCAGATATGACTTATCTAGTTGACATCATATTTCCAGGATGTATTAATTATCATTTAATAATTATTTGCAGTAACAGTAAATATTATTTTCATTTATTACATGCAAATAATTATTATTTACTTGAAATAAATGATAATATTAATTATTATCATTTATTTCAAGTAAATAATAATTATTTAG
>JAFIDM010009631.1:364219201-364232802 GCA_023159025.1 Thereuonema tuberculata
CGGGAAGTAAGATGTCAACTAGATAAGTCACATCTAGAATTATATGACTAATAATTGAGACAAGTCGTAATAATAAAAAATGTTCTATTTATGAAGATCTTTCCTTACCTATATATCTTATCGCTATACTGTGGTGGGGCAGATATGCCCATTCTCCTTTATTCAGTTTGAAGCTAGGTCTTTATTAAGAAGAAGACAATAGTCCTTTGGGAAATACAAAAGAATTCAAGATAATGATTTTATTCTTGTCTCGAATTTATTTTGTAAGTATTTCAAGCCAATTTTAGAATTCACTATTAATTCATGTAGTCTCTGTCTATCGCATGATAGCGGAATGTTTACAAAACCTCATAATATTAGCGGAGACAGAAAATGGTTATAACCAAAAACGCTTTAAAGATGAAGTCGAAATGTGTTCGTTCGTGTGTGATGACGATGACCCAAAAGCTATTCATTCTAAAAAGCCGATATATCGATAAAAAAAAAAGGAAAAGAGCTCTATTGTAAAAAAAAAACCCCGCCAAAATCCGTGTCCTTAAATGCAATAATCGTTGTAATTCAAAAAGCCTATAAAATTTTAAAAAGAAAATTCCTATGAGTTTCGTACATATTCGACCAATACGTAAGGAGGCTACGAGCCAAAAAGGTCAACAAAGTGAATGAACAATTAATTTTATTTAATTTTTACTATTTTTTTTTCTTTTCCCAAACGTACGTGTAGTTTTATTGAAATAAAAAGATCATACAATAGTTCAAATTTAATATTTATTGTAAAAGTGTGAAAATATAGATTGTAATGTTCCTTTAATAAGAAGGACTGTACCTTGTGAGGGTATTGAAGGTGTTTGCAGGGTACTGAAAGGAACGAAAAATGAATGCACTTCTTATTGCAGTACATTTAGCCTTTTCGAACGGTTGCCAGTTTCAGCGATTCTAGATCCTGATCTGATAGCTTCCGTGGCCTTTCATACATCTCCGTCATTTCATAACATTGGCCTACATAGACAAGAGTGAAGACGTATTTTTTTTGTCCAACATCAAATGATGTTGTGAAAAGCAACACTTAACTCTATTAGTTAGTTTAAATTGACGCGCTCTGAATTTGTATAACTTAAGTATTCTCCATATTCTGTACGATAATTATGTTAAGTCTTTATAAAATCGAGATGTACATGCGTACTTATTTTTTTCTAGTTTCTAGACAAACTATGATTCACTTATACATCGTTCCTTTATTTTTAGTAAGCAACAATACTAGAGCATTGTTGTAGTATCTCAAACTAGATCAATAAATCTTATATGCCTAAGTGAAACATAGCATTATGTTTATAGTAAGCACGGAGAAAGAAGAATGGCTATAAAAGGAAAAATACGGATCTCTTAATCGATTCTGGAACTTAATGCTTCAGAAAGCAATATGGCGGCGTCACAAGAACAGGTTACTGTAAGGCCTTCACGGCCAAGCTAGAGTTATAATTTGGAACGTTTTCCACTAGTTTAAGAGTTAGGTGATGGAATATGTATTTCTAAATACTAGAAAGACCGGCTATTGCTACAAATTTGTCCCATTTGACGGTGACGGGAATTGTCAACGAGAGACAATAGGCGGGATTCGGTCAGTTTTCTTCGCCCGCGCATTTCATTTTCCACGTCCGAAGCCTTTTGGATATGGATGATATATATAAAAACGTAATAATATAAAAATAATAAGAGGAGTATATAGATACGTTAAAGAAGCAAAGACTAAAAAAAAAATTGACAATCTTGTTCTCTTCTACTTTGCAGAAAAATAGAAATTATCTACGATGCTTTGAGCTAGATGTCATGGAAATACTAATCCACAATCGATGGTTTTCTTCTTTTTCCAGCAGTCATATAGTTATAGAGCTAATTGTTAAATTAAGGAATAGAATATACGTTGTAGTTATTTAGTTATATGAAAAGGGAATTTTCAATCAGACATAAAAAAAAGTAAAAATCAATTAAATGTATTTTCATTTGAATTACATTGTAGCACGAGTTGCTGAAATCCGCTATTTCATGGCTTACAACTGTACACTACAAATACAAAACTAATTCTCTGTCGTGAACGTTGATTACAAATGAAATGAATACAATAATAATACATTAATGTACATAAAAAGCTAAGATAGATGCTTTTGATACATTATTGTGGAATACAATAAATATTTCTTCAGGAAGTGGACGGTTTTCCCAACTATTTCTTCCTTTTTTGTAATCAATTTGTAGATTTTACAAAAATGATCGGAATTTATATTTATAAAACGTATTAAACAAAATACTTATAAAATCAAAATGTAAAAACTTAAAATTCATAGAGCTGAATACTTTTTGTAGGTCTGATTTCGTATTTTACAATTACAGATGCAAACAAACAATATTTTGGTCTGGCTCCGGTCTTCTGCTTAAAGCTATCTGAAAGATTAAAAAGAAAAAAACTTAAACAAAGCCAAATAGTAAGCATCTTCAGTAGATGACAATCGTTGTACTGTACTAGCACTTTTTATTTAGATTCAGAAGAATTTTCCAATTTAGATTCAGAAGTATTTTCCATGTACAAAAAAAAATACTTCACAAATGTAAGGCTGAAATATTGATCATCAGAGTGAACTGAATAAATACCTTTGATGAAGGTCTAGCCTGGAGTCGTTGTCGTCCTCTTATAATAGGACTTTGGCTCATATCCAATATTTTCTTCACTGAAGCTGAATATGAAGTCATTACTAATCGCAGAACACTCAACCGAAACCTTCTTCTGCTTTCGTTCCATGCCTCTGTTGTATAACTTTTGCTCTTCTATAATATACATTGACTTAAAACTCCGAATCTTACAAAGCATAATGAATGAAATAATCTCATGTTTTAATCAACAATAGCTAAAATTATTAATACTATCTTTAAAAATCTCAAATCCACTGTCAAAGACATTTAACTGAACAACGAAGTTTTAGAATGAAATCAAGTTCTAAGTAGATGTCATCATCAGCAGACATGTTCCTGCGAAATACTTCGGAAAAAGAACACAATGTAATTCAAACATCATCTTAATTCAACGCTAACAAAACTGCGATGAAAAATTTGTAAATCTGAATTCTGTAAAACTGAAGAAAAAAACAACTTCCAAAGTCAATATTTCATCTTAAACTATCTTCTGAACAATCATTTGATATTCAATGACAAGAAATCACTTCTGGTTCCTCTTATTATTATAGTTGTCTTTCAAGTATCTCAAGTTAAGCAACTTAAATCGTTCATACAATAATTAATTGCTGGAATTAACTGTGTAGAGTTATTTTATTGCTACCTTCACTACCTTCACTCAATTGAATAACGCTGTACAAAAGATGGCTCAGTTAAGTTAATTGAAACGTCTTCAATATTTAAAGATATATTTAATGCAGTCTGTTCTCTGAAAAAAAGTAACATTCTGTTTTTAATATTCAATACACTTTTTCTGCAACTGTGGATAAGACTACAGTAGTAATCACGTTGACTGATTAAACGCTTCCGAAGATGTGAAATTTTTTAGATCTTGTTTCTTTCAGTTGACTTGCTACACAGTAACTACTTATTGCGTAAAGATTACAAACACTAATATGCCAGGCTGTCTTCCACAGTAATTTAGGGCAGAATCCTGTAAGCTTTATGAAACTACAATATCAGTTAAGGCAGGGCAACATGTCTCAACGTGGTTGATGAAAAGTATCGTAGTTCCGACCGAAGAACATCCAAAAATAGTTAATCGATTAAAAAGCAATAAGAGAGATTATGAGATCGACACTTTTTCTGTCCAGCAACACTTGTTTCAAGGGATAACTGATAAATTATTGAAGGCTGAATTTTATTCTCATTCCACACATTAATCACGAGAATGTTCTCCAACCACAAACTTCATGACGATATCTCGTTTCATGCTCGAAGCATATCATTTACAGTAACATACCACAGTATATTTTTTGGAAGAAGATACAGAGATAACGATCAATCAACGAAATCGTAAAAAATCAACATATCGAGAGCTTAAAATTAGTAGCAACTAAGAAAAAGCAGCATTTTTGAAGCGACTGTCTAACGGCTGTTGCTTAATAATGGCTTTAGTAAATGTTCTTCGTAAATGTTTATAAAAACAAGACAAGAAAAGAAAAGTTTTATATTTTGTTAAAAAAAAAAAGATAAGCTTTTAGCTGTTATCCAAAACTAGAAATGGGCATTTTTAGCTTTGGTTACAATAATTTTAACATTTTCTCTTTAAATTTATTTTTTTTTTGGCTTGATATTCCGTTTGACATACAGAAATTGAAGAACGACATACAGAAGTGGCTCTATCGTACGTTTCGAAACATTCATTCTTATAACAGAGCGACACATACCAGATCATCTAAAAACCACGCACACAGATATTTAAAAATATGACAATTGATTTAATAAGTAATTTTTTTGATTATTTGATTATAATGAATTTGATTTTATGATCATCATTTTCCGAAAAAGTAGGAAAGTAGGCTAAAAATATTGGTAGGGGGGGGGGGCCCATAAACAATGGTAAATAGTTTTTAATCGCTAATGAGAACTTGAAAATAAAAACCTTAGCTTGATTATTTGAGTTTTCCTAATAAAATAAAAAGTTAAAATATATTTTTTTTTTTAAATCTGAATCGACTGAAGGGATGATTCCCAAACTTTTCCACCAAATGCCAAGAAATGTCAAAAATCTCCTTTCCACTTCTCTTTGAGTAATATCGGCTGTTCTCTAATGACAGCAGCGTTCGAGTGGGAATTAGATGAAGAGAGAAAAAAAAAGGAACCATCATTACTCAAGAGGAAACGACTTTGCAGAGAAAAGAAGTGAAATTTCAAATCCAAGATTAGACTTGACACAGTTCATTCATTACATTTAGTTGCTTTTCTTTATTCTTTGTTTTCTTAATTTACTTTTATTGGTTAACGCTATTAATCAAATGGAATTCATAAAAGCTCTTTGTTCACTGGATGTTTGGTAGCTAAATCTAAACATTAATAACTTCCTTTAGTTTTTGTTTGTTCTTTTTTCTTTTGTGAAAAGAAATTTTAAGTAGCAACTAAAAATTAATACATTTCATGGAATTGTAAGGAAAACAAGGGATAGTGATTAGTAAACCAATCACAATGCTTCGCAACGGCTTCTGATACGTGAATGAAGAAAATTATTCAAAAGTTATAATAAGCTAGTAAGCTGTTTTTATTGAAAACTTTGCAATTCAAAATCCACCACAACAGGCTCATGAACACTGAAGAAGGATGAATAGGGTACAGATTGAGTCACCTTTACGTTAGAATAGACTGCGCCGGGTGGTCTAGAAAATGCGCGCGCGAGTCTGTTTGCTATCTTACACACCCCTATTTATAAGGAATAATCGTCATTCGTATCTCAAACCTTGTTAATAGACTGAATTCAATAACTTTTGAATAATTTTCCGCCTAGCTAAAGACACAAACTCTACGGTTCTGAACTGATCTTGGCAAGACCTTTTCAACGACACCCTAATCAAGTCTCTAGCCCTTGTGATTGCTGAGTTGATACTTGTCCACAGACAGACAGACGGTATCAGAAGCCTAAAAATTACGCTAATAAGATCAATATAATTATGTTTGGTATGGGTATACGGGTATCCCCTTTTGAACCATGAGTTACTTATCTATAGCAGATTTCTATACTGTAATTGTTAGTATTCAACACTCTACATAACAGAGATTCTCAATTTGGGTGTACCACGAGGAAAAAAAAAACAAAAAAGTAATTTTCCCGTTTTAATAAAAATAGAGAAAATATAAAATAGATATTAAATATTTTCAACAATGTTATTTATTAACACAAGATGAACAAGTGAATTGTAAATAACACAAACTAGAATGATTAAAATTAATGAGTCGATAATCACATCATTTTTATAATTCAATGAGAAATATAGGCTTTTTAACATTTGCACAATTGTTTAATACAGGATCGAATCCGTAGTAAAGTAACGAAAGAGTTTAGAATGCCGTGGGATATTAGAAAGAATGTTTTGTCCGGATTTTTCCAACTACCTAAATGTGGCGTGAAGCAAAAAAGGTTGAGAACCACTGCTATAAAGATTATTCAAAATTTGCATACAATTTTGAAAAGAAAAACAACCAAACAATTTGTAGGGTCATCAGAAATAAAAAGAAATTATAACTTGCTAATAAATTTAGAAAGCCTTATTTCAAGAAGCCTTATTTTAAAAAAGTTTAGAATTAAATGAAATTTCTTTAACGAATAATAAGTAAAAATTCGATAAAATATTATCTATTTTCAAAGGTAACAAGAAAAAATCATGATCATCCAAGTTATTGCCTTTATTAATGGATTTAATAAAAAAAATAGAAGTCATCAGACAGTTGTGCTGTTTCCTAAGATAAAAGATTTCAATAGTAGAGTGCAAACACGCTATCATTGATTCATAAAGATTCAATTCCAAATCAGAATAGAGAAATTATTTGAAAGACGATGAATTTTTCATTTAAAATGTTAAATCTAGAAACAGTTATTTTTTTATTCAAATAATAACCTCGTGCTTATACACTATTATTAGTAATAAAGTATTTATTATAGGCTATAATAACTCATTCTAGAGTTTTGTCTTATTTGATTTCTGGATATTAAAGACTTCCAACAGAAATTATAATAAATAATGAATTTATTATATAAATTAGTCTTGAGATGCAACTCTTCTATTTGATGCAAACTACTTTTCCTATTGTTATTATTATTATTATTATTCTAATTGGTCGAATTATAAATACAAAGATATATCCAAATCATTTAAAAATATAAAAAATAATTCCTGTATATAAAAATAATGATCATTGTTCATTTGAAAATTATAGACCAATTGCTATACCTTCTACAATAAATAAAATAATAGAAAAATATCTTACTATAAAAATACAAAATTTTGCAAGTGCATATAATATAATACATAAAAAACAATATGCATATCAAAGATTAAAAAGTACAACAATACTTTTAGAAGAAATTAGCAGTCAAATTAATTGTAATTTAAATAAAAATAAATTCATAATTCTTATTACAATTGACTTAAGCAAAGCATTTGATCTGATAAATCACGATTTACTCTTAAAAAAATTAAATAATATTGATATTCGAGGGAATTTATTGCAAATATTAAGTAATTATTTAAATAAATGAAAAATATATGTAAACATAAATAATAATGTAGGTAAAAGAAAAAAAATGAAATATGGTGTCCCTCAGGGTTCTAATTTAGGACCACTGCTTTTTATTCTCTATATAAATGACTTATTCTTACTAATAAAAAATTGTCATATTTACATACATGCGGATGACATCATAATTTATTCTGTAAACGCAAATCCTGAAATTGCAAATAATAATGTCCAAGAAGATTTTATCATAATACAAAAATGGATGCATGACAATAAACTTGTAATAAATAAAGAAAAAACAAAGAGTGTGCTAATAAGACCCAAAAAACAACTAACAAATTTCTTCCCTAAAATATATTACCGCTCACATCCATGTCTACATAAAGGAACAAATCACTGTAATTCATGTTCAATTATTAATTCGGTAAATGAATTTAAATATTTAGATATTATTATAAACAATCTTTTTACTTGGAATTCTCAAATATCTATTTTACATAAAAAATTAAACTCAACAATATATATTTTTTATTACATAAAAAAAATATTCTGCCTTTAAAAACAAAAATACTTATTTACTATGCTTTGTTTGATTCCTTATTAAATTATAGTATTAATATATGGGCAAATACAAATGACACACATCTTGAGAGCTTAAAAATTCTTCAAATTAAGGTTCTAAAACTTATATTCACTAAAAAAATTTGGAAGGGCAAAACAAAAATTTGGAAGGACTTTATGTTGAATAAATATGGTATTTTATTTCCAAAACAAAAATTATACTATATTATTATATTGAAAAATTACTATCACATATTGAAAATAAAAGATAACATTATACAAAACTATAACTTAAGATCTGAAAGCCATATAAAATTAACATATCCCTATAAATAACAGTTATGGAATAAGAAATGTTAATTATAAAATTGAAAACTTTATTAATAATTTAAATGTAAATTTATTTGAAAACAGTAATCACATTTCTCTAGTAAAATTTTTTTTAAAAAAATGGTTAATTGAAAATTTCTAAAAAAAAAATTAAAAAAAAAAAATATATGTATTTTTATATATATATACATATATATAAGGTTTCAATTGCATTTTGTACTAAATGTTATTTTTTGTATAAGGTATAATTACATATACAATTGTATTTACTTTTGAGATTAATTTTCTTTTCTTTATATAACTTTTAATGATGTAACTAAATTTTGTAATTTAATTTTATATAAATTTATATAATTAAAACTTTTTAAAGATTTCATTATATAATCTACACTAACATTATCTATTAACTACACTGTTTTATTGTGTACTTTTTTTTTATATATATATATATTGTGTTAGTTTTGTAAAACTACTTAATCCCAGAACCCGTTTGATAGGGATTCTTATTCCTAATGGGACTGAAATGTAATTTAAAATAATTAAGAAATAAAAAAAAAATTATTATTATTATTATTATTATTATGCTTTTCTTTCTGAAGATCTTTCTCGCCGGCTTTATCGATCCTAGTACGGATGATATCAAGTACTTAGGATCTGTAGTCCTTTCACTCTTGGTCTAAGAATCTTCTCACTATTCTACAGATGTACAGAATCGTTGCCTTCTGGCATTCCTTATAAATATTCTCCGGAAGTCCTACGATCTTCAGGCTATAATGAAGAGCCTTCGGAATGACCCCAGTTGATGATAAGATGATTGGGATTTTAACAACACTGTCCATTTCATTCACTTCATATTTTAGGTCTATATATTTGATGAGCTGTGCCCCGCGGTGTCACCCGCGTTAAATTCGGCTCTTCTCGGTAATGTTCGGTTCTCGTCATGTAGCGAAGCCGTCCCGTCGCCGCCGCACCCCTCGGTTGACGTTTATGTTTACTGTTCCGCTCCTATTGCTATTATATTATAGCGTATAACCTTCCTCAATAAACGAGCTATCTAAAGCAAAAAGATTTTTTTCAAATCGGACTCGTACTTCCTGAGATTAGCGCGTTCAAACATACAAACTCTTCAGCTTTAAATATTCAGTTGCACAACCGTAACGAAAGATGTTCTTTTCTTACAAAATAAAGCTATGCGATTTGAAACTTGAAATAAACAGACGATAACACATATTAACATCATTACTGACCAAAATACTCGATGCCAAACTGGATGTGATGACGAAACAAGAGCTTTTAGACCAGAGTATAAAGTATTTGGAACTATATCTTCCTGAGACTTTGAAGATAAATTGCCTTGCTTGCTAATCGTTGGAATATGAACAATGTAAGGCTGAACGTTAATTGCCTTTCTTATTTTTGAATGCCTCTTTTTTACAAATTGGTACAAGCTTTATTATAAAGACTCATTATTAAGACTTATTATTTGTGAATTACAAATAATGTTTAAAAAGAGTATATAGTAGAGCCCCGATTATCCGCGAAAAGGGGGGGGGGGGGGCAAGGGCTTCGCGGATAACCCGAAAAAAAATTAAAAATGAGGTGTAAACACGAAAAAAAATATTTCAACATTAAAAACTACGTTTTATTGTAGAAAAAACATAATATGTAAATCTTTTAAAATATGTACAGTAAAGCAGAAACCTTTGCTCTACGTTTGCATCCATAAATTCCGAGAAGGCCTATAGGATCACGATGCACAATAAACTTGTCAGTAATTTTCGACCTTCGCCCTGTAGGGCATATTGTATTTTTCCTGTTGTTGGCTTGGATTAAAATTGGTTTTTTGAGGTTCGTAATTAAAAAAAAATTTCGCGGAACTCACGGATAATCGGGACTCTACTGTATTTTTGATAAAGAAAAATTCCTTTTTTGATTAAGTTAAAATGCGACTGAAGTTTTTTAAGTAATAGGGTGTAATATACAAAGGGTGTGGATTCAATTTAAGAAAAAAAGAAGGGTCCTAGACCCTTTAATTCGGAAACGCCTTTAATTCGGAAAGCGAATTGGATGACAAAGAAAATAAGAGAAAAGATTTGTAACTAAAGGAAAAATTAATAAGAAAAGGTAAAAATAATACAATTTGTAACTGAAGTTCACTTATTAAAATAAAAGAAGACAGCATTGTTTTTCTAGAAGAGAAATATACTCAAGAGAAAGATGATGTTCAATTTTAGTGTTTATCCGGCCGGAACCAACGTATTACCTCTCACGCCTCACTCTCCTTTCCTTGCTTTTGGAGGCTGAAGAACGAAGGAAAGTAGTTTCAATGAAATTAACAGTTATAAGACACAGGTTCTATCACACTGCAATCCAAGAAACAAATGGTATATTGTTTGTTTAATTGAGATATATGAAATTGAATAATTTAAATATTTATTATACTAAATAGAATAACTAATAATACTGGCATTAAAAAAATACATACATACATACATACATACATACATAATAAATTTTGCTTAGAAGTTAATCAAAAAGTGAACACTAATGTTTTTCTTTATAATTTTCGCGATACCCTATTTCTAATCGAAAGCATTTTACAACTAAACATTTATTAGTTGTATTAAAGAGAATAAAATGTACCTTTAAGTCAACAGAAAGATCAAATAACTTACGTCTTCAAATAACCAATTCCAGTCTTTAAAATATTTATTCTGTATCGTTTTAATAAACAAACTAACTGACCTGACAAAAGATTTTGTAAGCAGGATTTGTTTTTGTTTTTTATCATCTTAAATTTACCGATTTTATCATAATTATTGTAGTAGGATTAGATTTGTAACTTAAATAATGTTGTATTTTCCAAAATAAAAATCCTTCTTTTACAAAAACTTCTGCTAAAAAAGATTCTAGATAGTTTTTTTTTTTAATTTTGTAATTCTCTCCTTCTTCAGAGGAAGGGCATTTGTTCTTGAGCCTAATATTAGTATGAAAATGCGTTTGAGCTGCAATTCTTTCTTTCTCATAGCACCTGAGCAAAAGGAACAAGTTTTGTTGACAGAAGTAAAGCAAAGCCAAGATCCTTTGGGGATTAAATGCAAATCAAATGGGTTTCTTTTTCTCTAGTGAAGAGAATTTACCGGAGCAGAAAAAGAATAAAAAGAATAGAAAAAGAGAAAAAAAAATGCCCTGAGGATTTAGAGCTTTTTATTTTCCAATTTAAATAAAAGCCTTTTTATGTAAAAATCCTTAATTTCGTTATTAATAAAACTCATTCTGTCTTTTTTCCATTTTTTTTCACTTTTTGCACTCTATTTTTTATACATGAATTAAAAACTTAATAACAAGAATCGTTCAAAAGTTTATTTTTTATTTTATTTTGTTCAGGGTCTTTGAAGATTGTCCTTTGGAATATATAAAATTCTTTTCTGCAAGATTGGGACTAAAGCTTTCAATGACAGCGCTGCAATCATTACCTGTTTGGCTGGTGTTGTAATTAGATGCAACACTCAATTACTGGTGACAAATTTCAATCAGAATAAGTACATACAAAAATGAAATCACACTGTGTGAATCTTTGTTTTATCGTTTCCAGTAGTTCTACCATCTCTCAGGGTGTTAACCTTGTTTAAAAAAAATTCTTGGGATCTGTTCGCTACCTCAGACTTTTTACTGAACTAATTCTTAAAATTAACAATTTAAATTTAAAGATTTATTTGAAATGAAGTAAAATTACTGTTCATTAATTCCATTTCATCTACATACACTGTATAGTACATAAAAGAAATGATGATTTTTTTTTTCTGGTTCTATCTCCTCCGAAACATATGACAGAGAAATACAAATAAGGTTGCAAATATTAGGTTTAATATTGAGGATGCTCACATTTTGATTTTTGTCTACGTGGGGTCAACCGGACGTCCTGGGACGTCACGTGACTTACGATCAAACATGATGTCTCCGAGATGCGCTCGCGTGTTGTGAGAAAGCGGTCGCAGTCAAGGGTGGTGAGAAAGTTAGGAAGATCAAATGATCCCAGACTTGCTAGTTTTACATAAAATAAATGGCCTTTTAAGAAATCAAAATATATGTCTCATATCAAGTTAGCACATCTAAAAACTGAGAAGTTCCGACGTAATACTATTCCCACAAAAAAAAAAAAAAAAAAAAAAATATCTACAAATAAGATATTTGTCTTTGATATCTATTTCCTTATGTTTAGGATATTAGATGTTAACCTAATGTTTTAACGCCATTTAGAGTAAAACTTAGAAAAAAAAAAAACTTTTCAATGAAAGTTAGCTAAAATGAATTATTCTAGCAAACTATTAATTATTATTAACTATTATTATTATTTGAGGCTATTAAGTGGAAATTTTCAGTTAATTTTAATCTAAACTAGGCGAAGTAAAGAAGAAAAATAAAAATTGTCATTATCCTAGATATTTGAAATTTAGAATTAAATTAAAACAAAAAAAAAGAATAGCTTGCGATTAATCCATAACATATTCATTCAGAAAGATTTGCTTTCATACAAATGGAAAAATTTGCTGTTATCGCAAAATCGATAGTGATAGCAACGAAGAGCTTTTTAATAACTGAACAAGGGCAAGAAATATCCCTTAAAAGCATATCTATTCTAAAGAAACCCAAAGATTCCCTTTTAAATTAATGATATTATTTATTATTTTCAAAAACAATCTTATACTTCCTATTTTATAATGCTAAAACATCTATTTATACAATGGTAACTATATTATTTTTAAAATATCATTTAATTTTATTTTTATACAATACAAATATGTGTTTTGTTTAGAAATGTTATTTTTTTTTCATTAAGAATAAAGTACAACAAAAAGATATTGAAATATTTCTGGATGTTTATGACAAATTATTTTATGCTTTTGAAGTATCGTATTTACTCGTACCGTATTTTTCGCACTTTTTTGGAGGAAAAAATCGTTTTGAAATAGGGGTGCGTAAATTACGCGAGAAATAAAAAATCCTTCCGAAACAGTAAATTCTCTCCCAGCAGCTCGGTTCCCATGTTTCTCCGCAAACAGAATTACACGAACTTTAAAACTGGCCATGTAACTACTATATTAGAGGTAAGCTTCTGCTTTTCACTCATTTTCGTCACAAATAGCAAACAAGAACACTGATAGCGAGTTTATCACTACCCATACTGTAGCAAACCTCTGTTGGGGCGAAAAATATGCGAATAAAATTACGGTAGATACAAAAGATGGGTTTAACGTGCTGTCAAATCTATTTGGAGATGACTGTTAGGCCCAACACAGAATAAACAAACAAAATGCCTTTCAGATTCATTTTTATGAGAGGGACTAGAGTACAGCTGTTTCACCATTCTACTGGATCTTCAGCTCTAGCCAGCCCCCTCGATAAAAATGAATCGGAGAGGCAGTCTTAAGGTGAAGCCATGAGCTAACCTGGCTATGACCTCGCCGAAGGCAAAAGGCAATGAAATAAATTACCGAAAA
>JAFIDM010009631.1:364232812-364273908 GCA_023159025.1 Thereuonema tuberculata
AGACAAAACAACAAAGGCCGCAACAAAGCTACAAAAGATGGGTTTAAAGCTGAAGATCCAGTAGAATGATGAAAAAGCTGTACTCTAGTCCCCCTCATAAAAATGAATCTGAAAGGCATTTTGTTTGTTTATTCTGTGTTGGGCCTAACAGTCATCTCCAAAAAAATTACGGTTGATATTAAATCAATTGAAGAATCTGGCAGAAAAGAAGATTTCTTAGTGAACAGTGAAAAGATGTAGATAGAAATTCATGAATAAAGTAAAAATATGAGAATAAAACGGTTTTACGATGAATAAAAAAAAAATATATACTTGATCGTCATCCTATGAAAGCTGAGGCTTCTTTCAGACTGACAGAGCAACAGAGGAGGCGCAACTGATGTTGGTTTCCCGGCTGCGATAGTAATTGTAAATCTGGTATTCCTCCATCGTTGGTTTTCTTCGTGCTGGCTGATAAAAGAACAGACAATGGGAGTTCATAGATGAATTCCACTCGCTCATCGTTTCCAGTCGGAATTACCGGCCTCATATCTGGGCGTTTGAGTTATCAGTTAGAGACTTCCGACATTGGATAAGTATCTCCGTGGAAATGTGGCAATTGAGAGCGCAGTCTATGGCCGGACGTCTGCGCCAACGAGAGCTGTCATTGCAAAGAGGAAGGGCTTCGTTTCTGGGCTTAATTCTCGAAGCTATAGAAAATTTGGAAAACCTTTGACAGCGAAGAGAGTGAGGGCCTTCAGCGATATCATTGCAAACCACTCTTTCGACGGTTACTGATATCCGGGAAGGATAAATTTTGTCAATGAATAGGAGCATTAGCGTCGGTACAAAAGATGACTTTTCAACGTTTGGTCTTTCCCATGTAGCCACTCTTTGAGCTCATTAACAGTTCTGGGTTAACAAGACCCAGGAGGATGGCGCCATTGCAGCTGAAAACAGTGCTCTATGCACGATTACTATTAAGGATAAAGAAAGTTTAAATCTCAATAGATACACTGGCCAAAAAAAATTACGAACCATTAAAAATTCGTAAGTTATTAGCCAATGAATGTGTATTTGAGAAAGAAAGGAATCGTTAAGATATCTCAAAATTTATATTGGAAACCTTGAACATTATGCAATGAAATTATAAATACTATTAATACAAATTCAGGCTTTTAATATGATTCTGAAGGTTCTTTTAATATATAGTGCTTCCTTAATAAGAAAAATGAAATATTAGTGAGATAAATTAACTAAAGCTTATACAAGATTACTGCTATTTTTATAATGGTACCAAAGATATTACGCATTGTGTAATGTAAGTTTTTTTTTATTTTGTAAATTGGCACGATATGTGGAAGAAGTGCCAAAGTTTATATTAAATAATATTTATAATTTCACTACATAGTGTTGAACGTTTATAAAAAATGAAAAGAAGATTGTTTTACTTCATTTGATTAGTGTTATTCGAACTTCTTCAGTTCCTGTATCTTCCAAAGAATTTAGGAAGAAATGCTTTTGAAAAGACTGAAGAGCAAATGTCGATATTTTCGAAACCACAGAATACTATTTTACTTTTTTGTTTTAAACAAGAATACCTTTGGTTTAGAAACGACTCAAGAATCATTTTACCATAGATCCTATTTGAGTCATTTCTCCTTTACCGAAATCCTACGAAGCTCGCCTTGTCTACCCTGCTTTTACTTGAGTCTGCGTGAGGCTGACCATCCGACCTCAATTAGTCCCATTGGTCTAGAATCGCTGGGATCCTAAACCTCACCAGAGCCTGCATGGCCTGTTGCTTTACAGATTTAACCTTTTTCAACTTTAAAAAATATTGAATTATCTCTTACGGAGAGATAATTCAATATTTTTTCAAGTTGAAAAAAGTTAGAAGAGAGCTCTCTTTCAATTGTTTCATACAATTATGACGACAGATCTGAGTTTGCCTCATAACCTACTTCATTGCTAGATCCTCAAATGTCTGTTAATTAATACAAAAGAAATTGCAACTACAGCAATTTCCTAGCATCAACTGATACGGGATCTCGAACGGTAAGAACCGCAAGAAAATGTGCTTAGAATACAAATCGCTCATGCAAAAAACAGTGGTATGAGTCATTTTGCGTAATGACTCATACCATTTTTATGCAAAACTGCATGTGTTACCACTAGAGACATTTGAATGATCACCTATTGAAGGTCCAAGAGAGGAATTTTGGTAACGTGAAGAAACAAAGTATCGATATAATAGGACCAAAAACACACATAACTATATTGCTATATTTCCCTCTGGTTAAAATAATTACGCTATCTGAACAACAAACTTTTCCTACTGACCTGATAGTGTTGCACAGCTATTCGGTCTTCAAAGTGCAGGTTTTCAAAGTGCGCTAGCAGACAACAGCTGAGTTTTGCATGGGAATGATTCACACCACTGTTTTTGGGATGAGCGATTTACATTCTAAGCACATTTTCGTGCGGTTCTCAGCGTTCGAGGTCACGCACATCCCTTGTGAGATATAAAACTAACTGATTCAGAAAATCATGAAAATAAGGAATACATTTTCCGAAAGATCTGCAAACACTCAAGAAATGAAAATTGATCACGACGTTTTTTGCGAATTGTAGCAGTCAAAGAAGAAACACACTATTGTTTTTCTTCGTTTTGATGATATCTTTTCAAATTCTAAGACTTCTTGATTTTTCGTTATCTATTCAGTAACAGAGCATGATCTTAAACCAACATTGTACAGTTATAATGATAAAACTTTTGATTGTACAGTTATACCTTGTGTCTCTTGTACATGCTGTCATCCATCAATATCAGTCTGCGGTGTATGAGTTTATTTTTACTTCTTTACTTATTACGATATGTAGATATCAACATTTTGATTTATTTAAGTATTTGTTTGAGAAGTTTAATGACAGAAAATAAATCCTCCAAAACCTGATCGTTGTTTTCCACAGTTCGAAGTAGCTTCCTTAAAGAATAATAAATACAATACCTTCTTAATAAATTATGGCTAAGGGACTAGAAATAAAGATGGACGTTTGGCAAACGTGACAATACTGCAGTTATTTCTTAATTTCTAATACTCGGCAGCACAAAACTTTTGCTGGCATTAAGCAAGGAAAAATGCATCAAACATTTACTTTGAATTTAAATGTAAGAATTTTTTTCAATGCAAGCATTGCATTTGAAAGAGCAGTTAAAAAAATGACGTCACAAGGGTCACGTTTCAAATTAAAAAGCAATGAAAGCGTTTATTCTATAAATCAAAAGTCACAGAAAAGCGATGAAAGAATATCATTACCCTCGTGACGTCATGGCTTCAGCATTCCAAAGGGAGTGAATGGATCCAAAAGCTGACACCCAGCGTCACTTGCAGACGATCCCACTAGTGAAAGATAAATGGAAATCAGCATTTCATCAAACAAAAAGACAACTATCTGATCCAGAGCAGTTATTAATACATTAAAAGATCAAAAATGCTGAATATACTGTAACTCAGTCTTTCAGATATAACTTATTTCAGTATTTCATTAGAATTTCAATAGTTGAAGCTTCTGCAAAGACGGGCTCTTTTAAATGCAACGAGTGATTATAATTCGCAGAATTATTTGTTGTGGTTATCTCACAGTTCTACAAGTAATCTTTCATTTCACTTAGCACGAAAATTGAACTTTGAATTTATTGAATAAACTTATGTGGATGTCAAGGAGTACTCGACCCAACAACAAAAATAACTTTTTTTTATTATTATTATTTTTAGTTAATCTTTATAACCAATCAGTATTTAACCAAGTTCTTTATAAATTCTAATCAGTATTTCGATGCTATAGATAATACAAACTGCAACTGACTGGCGCGGATCACTTTCACTAACATAGGTCTCTTGAATGACCAATGCATAACATTCAATTTAATATTTCCATTTATTTATTGAATATGTTTAGGTGATTTGTATTCTTTATGGATAAAACTGTTGAATGAGTTGGACAGAATAAGCGAAATAAGCGAATCAATATTCACTGATCTATATGCTGATCGAATATAGCAAAGGTCAGTGAAATCATTCATTTCAAGTACTTTCAATTAGTTCGATAGATTTTAGGCCTGAATAAGTCTTCTAATAGCAAACCTATATATACACAATAATACTGAAAAATACTTTCACAATTACATTATAAAAGAATTAGAAATGATCTCTATAGGAATGTGAAACGCTTCAGGCTACAAAATCTAATTATTAAAGCTTTAATTTATTTCTTTATATATATTTCTTTAATTTAAATATTTATCACGGTTTTTATTTACATCTATCTTGCACCTACGCGTAAAGGTGCTACAAAATTTATCTTTTATTATTAAACTTTACAACTGAATAGCTGAAGGCAAAATAATATGGTTGACTGACTGCAGTTTCTGTCTTTATCTACGAATTTTTTGTCCATCCCATGCGAAAAGCGCCAAGAGCGAAAAGGTTTATGGGCCAAGTTCCTAATAATAGTGAAGAAAAAAATATTAATTATTAGTTTTATTAATAAAAGTTCTACCATATTTAGAAGAACGTTTGGTACGACAATCAGTACCCTTCTGTAAAAGAAATTAAACGTCTTTAAGTTTGCATATGAGTGGGACTTGTTTAAAATGACTTTTATGCTGTAATGATAGGACCATCGTCGATTGATCAAAAATTCTTAACCATAATCATTTCTTCTGGATTAAGATAACGGATTAAGATAAGCGACAATGAAATTGCAATGAATGTATGCAATCAAAAAAATATAAGGTAAATGCTGGGAATCGATTAACGCAGGACTCTTTTTTATTGCTCAGCAAAACGTACAATTTCATCTGACTTTGCTTTGAATTATAAGCTTACGTGATATCAAAGTTTGAGAACTGCAAATTTTAATTAACTTCCCACGAAATGGAGATTGAAGATCATATTGTGGTATTTGGCTGTAGGAGGACAGTACAAACACCCTTGCGTCACTTGCAAGGTAATAGAGTAATTCTATACCGTCTGCAAGATCAGGTCGTTTGAAATTCTTCTATATTTTCTATGAAGTATTATGCAGGTATCAACAAAATGTCGGTCAACAAGCTACGATTTCAACTTAAAAGTATTAAAATGTAGTAAAAGTAAATCAATTTTCTTATCTGCGAAGTACAACGAGAAATTCTAGAGCGACGTTGCGGATTTGACTGAGAATTTCTCTGAGAAATACATACAATAAGAAGATATGTCACTTGCCTTTCCGTTCCATAGACTCTTGTTTGCGAGAAAAATGACCATAAAAGAATTTTTAGTTTGATAACATTCTTAAAGAATTGCATTTTCAACCCGTTTTTCGTTGGCTGTAATGCAAAATGTAGTGCTTAGCAGTGACAAGTGGAAATCCAAGCAATTTCAGTTATTTACTTTTTAATTATAATAGGTCATTTTATTTATTTATTTATTTATTTATTTATTTATTTATTTATTTATTTTTATTGTTGTATATGTAGAAATCATTTAAAATCCTGCTATTTTATTAGCTTAATAACTAGGCCATCCCCCGTGTACATGCGCTTGTTTTTCTAAATCACATAGAATTTGGTTAAGTAAGAATATTATACTTAAAATATTGCAACGTTTCGGCAATTATAGTTCTAATTGTCATTTTTGAATTACAAATAAACAGACGGATTAGAAATAAATAAACAATCCTGAGATTCAAAAAAAAGGTTGAATACATTCCTTATTGATGGGGGAAGGGAAAAGAGAGATAAGTCAAAAACAATATGATGAGAGTTGTAGTCCCCATGGCCTAATGGATAAGACGTCTGACTTCGAATGAGAAGGTTGCAGGTTCGATTCCCGTCGCGGACGTTTAATTGTAAAAATTATTTGTATTTTCCATTCTCACAGGAAATTGCGCCGGACAGATAGATAGAGAAATAAAAGATATTAGTAATACAATTGCTACATATTTCCAGTAAATAATTATTGATTAGATAACATAAACCAATATTTTTGAAAGTAGTGAAGATGAAAATGAAACAAGAAACTGTCTATTTGTGTCGGATGTTACAAAAACCAAAGGTGGTTCGCTGGCATCAAAATGTATGTCTTCGTGTCGTCTACTTCTACACACATCTTAAGCAACAACGAAATGACTAGTTAAGCAGTTTATTTTGCAGTTACAGAAACTGTATGAATTTGTTATAGCACAACAGAAAATTCTTAATGAGAAGGTGGAAGTTAAAATACAAATTTTTAATGCATAACCAGCTGTCTGTCTCTACTTTTAGAGCAAGATTAATCAGAATATGCTTCAAAAGTCGTAGGAAAAATAAATGTTTCTTACCTTCCAGTCAGCGCAAGGAGAAATGTGAATGTGTACATTTATGTTCAATTAGTGTTTGTGCAGCTGAAACTTATACTGTCCCTTTTGTTTTATGATGCTTTGGTGTGCGTAGCTATATCACCGGTATATCACCAGTGGTCATAAATGGTATTTAATGAAGATATTTAAATGTAAACTTTGTATGTAAAGATGTAATATTGCAATATATTAGGTATACATTTCTCATTTACTTCTTCAGTTGTATAAACTGGAATCACTCAAAACAATTGTATAGCAAAAACAAAAATCAAGAAACAAACAAGGATATTTTATTTGTGCAGTATTGTTATTGTAATTGATTCTAGCATATTCAACAAAGCAAAAATAAATAAATAAACAGATTACATCTATAATTAAAACAGTTGTGTGGATTCGAATTTATCACCAAAAGCATTATACTTTTCATCATATCTCTTTAAACCGTTTGGTCACGTGACATGGAACCAATTGGTCAAGATGCTATTACTTAAGAACTTTTATGTTACTAAAATTTTTTTTGATCTATTTCTTTTTTAGAGCAGAAATCGGAGGCTAAACATTTAGTTAATTCGTCTAAACTTTTATCAGAAAAATTCCTTAACTTCAACCTGGCGATTTCTCCTTCGTAGTTGCTATTTGGTGCTCTTTTGATCAGCCTGACAAATTTGCAACCGTAACATAAATCTGAGCAAACGTGAAACACAAGAAATTTACTCGAAATTTTCTTTTCAGTAAAAGAAAGAAGCGCTGCAAGTCAAGAATTAAAAAAATACACGTTATTCTTATTCGTAAGCTTGAAATCTGAATCTATATTTTTTTCTAAACACTGAAGCTGAAGAGTGTAATAATCTCGTATATCTCGTATATGTAAACTTATATCTTAATGTATATCAAGGCTTCCTTGTCTGAACGCAAGGTGGAGAAGCTGAAAAGTTTTAAATGCTATCATTAATGAAATCAACTGAAAGAAACCTGAATAGATAACAGAATAAAACGTAACTGAGTGCTGAAAATTCTTTTAGATTTGTTTCATACATTTTTTAACGGAAACGAACTAAAATAGTTTTTAACCATTTCAAATTCACTCATTGTTGTCAGCTAAAATTTCAATGAAGAGCGCAACACTGTTTTAAAGAGATTTCTTGATTCTGATCACATCAAATACACATTCTTTGACAAAAAAAAAAAATCTTCCGATTAAGTGATTCGATAATTATAAAAATATTCAACACTTATTGACTAGGCCTAAAAATGAATAAAATTTTAGAAAGACCGCATTGTTGTTCTACATGGAGATGGTAGACCGTGTCGATAAATCTTAGGGGTAGTGATGTGGCAGGTCGGCAGTGCTGAGACAATGTTGGGAGCAATGAGTACGTGAGGATATTCGAAATCTTTGGTGGGTCCAGCCAGACAACTGGTCTGCTGATTGTCTGATATATTAACAAGCCCAAAGCGTTCCGTTGGGCTGTGTGTCCAGCATCATCTTGTTTCGTCGCTACTATTGTGAGACGATGTAAATAGGTAGTGCTTTATTCTCATTATTCATTAAGACGTCTGCGATTAACAATCTTATACTGGAAGTTCCATCTAAACTAATATCGTCCCTAAGAAGCACGGATAGTCTCCGAATGGCTTCGGTCCGGTCTTACTAATCGCGTTTCTATCTTGCAGAGAATGATCAAAGCATTTCGAAGATTAGACCGCGCTCACATCCGGATTTAATTGTAAAGAGGCACAGCGTAAAAACAAGGGGCATTAGAATGTAAATATGTAATAAGCCATCTCTTACTGTGATAACAAGAACATTTACAGCAGAAGATAAGTCCAGATCTAGTGACCGGTAATATCGCCTTCCATGTAACATCTGGACGGGGCTAGTTTCCAGATAGATAATAGTCTCCATTTCCGCTCACTCTTCAAAAAAATGCCTCCTTACTATTAAAACCTTTCCTTGCTGAATTACAGGGATTTTAGCAGCTATTCTACAGAATACTTGACTAAACCTGTCAAAGACTACCATGAGGAATTTTGTTGAGTCCATGCAAAAACGTATTCACGCATGTTTCACATCCAGGATTTCCTATTGTAAGTATCTACAGCAATATTTGTGACTCTTATGAAATAAAATAATTACATTGTGACATTGCAATTCTATTCATAAAATCCTCATCAATATTTTTTTTTCAAAAGAATTTCATTAGCCTCTGTACGATAAAAACATACAGGTTTAATTTTAGAAATGAGCTGAAATTTCATTGCCACATCTTTCTCATTTTGAACTCTTTGAATTCTTTATAAATGCTTACAGACCTAAACTAAGTTTCAATCATGATACCAGAGTGGATATAATGGCAGATCAATTAATTACACATTAAAACTAGTTCTTAGTAGAGCATTCAGCCAAAGTACAATGGTACTGCATCGCAAGACTGCATCTCGCTCAACTAAGGAAAAAGTTACAAGCACAGTAACAATGATTATACAAAATTAAAAATACTGAATTTCTAGTATCCGTAGGAAATAATAAAAACGTGGTCCATTTCAATTAGTGACATGCTAAAAAAGTTAGTCTAGGCTTTTTTTTTGATGATCAAAAAATCTCAGAATGGAATTAGACAGAACAGATCCTAAACCTAAATGGTAAACAGTCTGATGTAATGATGATAAATAATGTTATTCTAATCTCCGTTCTGAGACTTCGAAGTCGTCCTGACTTTGCACGATTTATTCTTAAATCCTCCATTGTTTACTTATGATTTCTTCTGACGATCATCTCCAAACAGGAAAAACACCTTCAGGAATATCATCTACTAAATTCTTGGTCTCATTTACTAAGATTTGGCGATGATTAATTATTGTATATTCCTGAGATTAAGATCATCAGTTAGAATACAGGGGATTTTTCTAATTATTTTCTAATTACTGATATTTTCCTGCTTTGGTCTAAGATACTTTATTACTGAAATTCAATAACTTAGAAAAGCTTTAACATATCTTAAGCCATAAACAAATTTCGTTTTGATAACTTTCTAAGTTCATGAAAGATTCATCAAAAAAATTTATATACAAAATGTCGAATTTTCTGTTTCAATATAAAAAGGTTCAAAATTTCCAGGAAAACGCTCTGAATCAAAAAGAATTTAAGGAAAAAGGAGGAAAGAATTCTGCATTCGTTATTCTGGAATCCACAACTGGAGCCTTTATTGGTGGGTGAAAGAAATCGCTTGACAAGCTACTTCCTGAAAACGAGGTCTTCATGTGAAATGAAGAGAACTTAGCGGAAATTTTATTAAATCCTGCCATTCCTATGATTACTCCCGTCACGAGACATTCCAGACCAAGTGTCTCTACGGCGATCCGAATTCAGGATCTTTTCCCGAACTACATGGGGAACAAAATGAGTTTCCTGTTGCAAGATTCCTAAAATTACCGTGGAATCAAATAAAAGGAAAGGTCGCAACTCCAAGAATTGCCGCTGATGGGCGACAAAGGAGCCTTGGGAGGCCTCGTTTAGTTGGAGGCGGAGACTGTCATTGCAAAACAATCGATGGAATGTTTACATCTTCATATAAATTCATTTAATTAACCATATAAATGTCCGCCAACAAACTCAACCACGTAAAAGAAATAAAAAACAAGATGACAACAAAATTCCTTCGGACTAATTTGCAGAGCAAAGATTACTAGCTAATGTTAGAAAAGTATTACAAAGTAAGCTGTACTATCATTATGATGGAGTAGAATACGGGTGGGAAAACGATGTTGAGAGGGATAACGATAAAAATAACTAACTAGGAAGAAATTCATTAAATAAATGAAGAAGTTATTAAAAATTACACAGACAGCATTTTCTAATTACAATATTTTATTTTAAGTTTTGAATTATTAAATACCGTGTACGTGAAGATAATAAAACGTAGAGTTACAATGATAAAAACAAGGTAAAAAAAATCGGAAAAATCATAAATGTCGAATTAAATGATAGAATGGACATAGAAAGCAAGAAAAGAAAAACTGGAAAATGTTGAAAAGTTCTGGTAAAAAGATAGCGCTGTATATAATTGGCTATGAAGAGCCCCATTCAAATTAATATGTTTCATCTTCGTATGCTAGGATAAAAAAAGTAACATTCCAATGAATTTTGAATGAAGTGAGTTTTGGGATTTTGAATTTATTACACGTGACTCCCCCCCCCCCCCCAACGAAATAGAAAAAAGAAAAAGGTGAGAAAAAGGTGATTTTTTTTCCCTTCCCGGATACAATGAGAGGTTTACTTCCACATCTTCCGTCCCCCTCGGCGCGACAATGGTTTGAAACTGGTTAGCTAATACCAATCTCGTTAATTCAATACGAAGTCAACATGAAACGCCTTCTTTTTTTTAGAATAGTTAACAATGCCGTTGTTATCGGTTCGTGTTTCATGAATACCGCCTCCGAAAGGAATACTAAGAAAGTCAAATAGTTTCCGTACCATGAAAGAGAGTTTCTCGAAACAGATGAATTCTGTAAAGGCCCTTATAGACGATATCGACCACAGTTATGCTAAACACCGGTAGCACTGCAACGGAAAATCAACAATCGTCCGGAAATGCTGAGAAATGCGCAATAACTTTAGACTTCAATGCAGTCAATGCAATTCCCAGAAATTACATCATACCATTCATACAAATCCGTATGGTACAAAAAGGATAACAATTGTATTAGGATTAGAACTATATCATATTTAAATTTATTAATTTTAGCATTGGAATATTCTAACTTCAGATAAGTTGTCTTTTCAAAAACAAAACAAAAAATAAGCGACAAGCATTATACGTTAGTTATGAGAAAATGCCTCTCCAACTGATTATACTTGTTGGCTGATGAGAACAGCAGTTGATTTTATCACTGGAGTATTCATTTTCAGAAAAATTCAATTTTTAATAGATTTGTTACTTTTATTTATGAATTTATTTTTCGGTTTCTTCCGGTTAAATGCCTTTTGTGACAAGCGTTAAGCTGCTCGAGGATTTAATTCCACATTTTGAGTTTATTTACTTTTTATATCTTACAATTTTTACGTGGTCTTTCTTACAGTAAGGCTTTGTAATATTTAATCGCAGGATAGCATTGAATGCCGAGAACCCTAGAAGCTCGAAAGAACTTTCCCAGAGTGTCAGCATGATTCAAAGGCTTTCTTTATTATTGTGAACTTCTCACTAAACGTACATCCAACTTTTCATCAATGATAATATCTGAAGTATATTCGTAGCAGTGCTCTCTGTACTTTACATTCGCAATTTACATATCTCGAGAGTCTTTTGCAATTTCTCGAAGATCAAGGAGATTCTAGTGTTGAAAATCCTAAAACCTAGAATTTGCAATGTATTATTTTAACTTTAGTAACATTAAGAATAAATATTATTCCACGTGACTAGGAAAAGAATTCTTCCTTGAAGCACATTAACTATTTAGAGGACCAGTTTTTTTTTTTAAGTTTCCTTAAAACGAAAATAAGTAAAAGCTTAGAAAGCATTACTCGTTATTCTGAATGACAGTAATTAGATAAAGATAATCAGATCAGCAATGATTGTAGTTTTTAAAAAGAGGATTACAGGGAAATTTCAAGCATTTCTATGTTTTAAAAAAATACTCTTCGAAATATACGACTTCAATAAGTTACTGAAGTTTCTTTATTAACTAATAAGAGCTTATATAAACAGGAAACATAAGAATTACTGATACCTTTAACTTTTAATTGAACCTGAAGAAGCTGAAATCTTTATCTTTTAAAATTCTTATCTCTTAAAATTCTTGAAAACAGGACACCCTATTAAATTTCAGTTATAATGGCAGTATTTCATTGAAATTATCTTATTTTATTTGTAATTATCATTAAGAAAAGATGTCTATTAAGTAAAACCAAAAGTTAAAATGTAAGTATATTAAAAATCACTATTTTGCTTAATTCCAATAATTTCAGAATGAAGAAACATATTTTAACATTTTATCATTCATTGAAGAGGACACACAAAAAACAAAAACAAAAAAAAAATGTAACTCATCTGCTTAAGATAGAAAAAAAGGAAGAAAAGAAAAAAAATGAAAATCACCTGAGGCAAACTTATAAATAACAATAGAACTTTAATATTCATCTATTTATAAAATTTCCCTCCCAGATTCTCAAATTGCTTTTTCAGCGTCTTGATTGGTCAATAAAAATAGTGTCTCATTGCTTCGATGAAAAAGCAGCCACGAATTCCAAAGTAAACAACCAACTTTTTATCCTTCGAACACAAATAATCCGTCGACGAAATTTATAACGTGGATCAGTTTCTGACAAATTGATCCCGAAAATAACAATCGATGTAACAACTGTGTATCAGTGTTTGTTTGTTTTTCTTCTTGTATCTATGCAGATTTTAACACACTAAAAAAAATAATTAAAATAAATTCTATCTTGAATTAATGACGTTTATTTTATTTATTTAATTTACTTTTAAAAGAGTAATAAACTTTTTGTAATTGCTTTTAAAAACTTTAAACATTTCAAAAATACTTAGCAATGACTAACAAATCAATTCTTACTGTTGTAGTGTGTAATTCTGTGAAAATAACTCTGGTTCGTGAAAATAGAGGAAGCTTAGACTTTGTTAGATCTAAAACAACTTGAACGTCTCTCTTTATTAAAGTCAAAAACATGAGTTTAAATACCCTATTTACAATGATTGTGATTGACTGGTGGCATTTAACAATGATTGGAGGATTTAAAAGACATGTGATGGCAACGGGTTTTAACCGTGCCATTTAAATTAAAGTAAATTATGATAAGTAAATAATGAGCCACCAGCCGTTAATATTTAAAAATAAACAAACATGTTAACGGACAATTTGGAATGTACAGAATTAAATAAGTGATTGATTAGAACAGTAAAAAGACAATAGATAAAACTACGATAGAACTATAAAAATCATACACTATTAAAGAACGGAAAAAAATTAAAAGACATAAAAATAAAATTCTTTACCAAAAATTCCCTTTCTACATTGTTCAACAGCGAATGATCCCAGCTTATGATTGCTAATAGCGTGAAATAATGTATGAAATTATATGATGTTGTTTGCAAGGACTCTCTTATTGATATCTATTATAGAAGACACTAGTCTTCTATGGGGGAACAAGCTTAGAAAGATTTAAACAACTTCTCCCAAATAAAATTATTTGAAAAACTCGGAATTCTTGTGAGACCAAAAATGTTTGCAAGGACCCAAAGCCACGAGTTATTGGAAGTAATTTACAAGGAACGGATTCTGATTGAAACTTCCCGATGATGAATTGCTTTGACAGATTTTTGTGAAAGTTAAGGGAGACTATAAAATAAGCATTGGCTGGTAATTTGGAATCACAGACACGAAGGTCATCTGTGATTCATTTAACCTTAATGGACCAATGCCTCAATGAAAAATCATAAATTCCAGCACATGCAAATGTCATGGTATTGATTCCCTGAAATGAAGGCGTAAATAATCTTGATGATGTTAAATTAGGTTGGCTTCTTCCTCACTGCTTTTCCAGCCAACAGAAGGTTCTGCACTAATAACCAGACAAGCTAATAAATGCCTCAACTCGATTATATAAAGCATTGATTTGCTTCGCACGGACAGATTCAGCTGTGGAAGTGACCGCTGCTTCTTAAATTGAAGTAAAAGGTCAATGAAATCATTATAAACTAAGGAACTGCAGCCATCTCTGATTGATTAATAGGAATTGATAGCAAAACTTTGTGGAAGGTAATTTATTATTGATGGAAATATCTGTACTTCCTAAAAAATTAAAAAAATAAGCAAATTTTACTTGACCATTAATTTATTAAGAAATATTATAAATTAAGACGTATATTACAAAAGTCTTCATGTACAAGGAATTGAAATTGTTATTAATTTATCAGTAATTACGGAAATAATACTTTTCATAATTTGTGACAAAAATGTAAGATTTTCTTCAAACTAAAACGAAAACATAATTTCAAATTTTCTTTTTGTTGTATTTTTAAAGTCAACTTTATTTCTTAACTGATTCATATAGTACATATTCTGTAAATACAACCAAATTATTTCCACGAAACTTATTTTTGAATCAAACATTTGGATTTATATTTAACTAATTATTTTGAGTTTCTCGTATTTTAAGTTTCTAAAATTAGAATTGTCATGTTTTCAAATCAGTTATTTATTTTCATTTTACAAACTTTATTTTAAGTAGGATTTTTAAAAATATTATAACAGGCAATGTCAGAATGTACATTAAAGGAATCTTTTTCTGTTGCTGTGATATCATAATCTTTAATTAATTATTCTACGTCACTTCCGATTATCATAATGGTAAATCAAAAATAACTACAATTTAAGAAATAAATACTTATTTATTTTCATCAATGAGGAATAAATTACGAATTCAAATTTTATTTGCAAATTTTTTGGCATTTTCTATCTACCGTGAAATAATAACATGAAGTAAAATTTTTAAACTAATACGAAAATGTAAATATCAAAATTCTTTTAGTTTCTGTTCTTATTTAGTGGAAAAACTCACAACTCCCTTGCTGAAGAGAGAAAAAAACACTGTACCGCAAGTATGTCAGTAGTACACCATGATCTCATGTGGATGGTATTTGACGCATCTGTGTTGAAAACAGCTGCCTTCCAACAGAGAACCTTGTATTAGTTCCAAGAGCGAAACGGGTCAAAAAGAGAGAATAAGCATTAAAATAACGATACTCCTCCTCGTTCTCCTGTTTTCCGTCATTTATCTTATGCGATTCTAAATCAATCGTCAAACGGGTTCAGCTCCTGAAAGACTTACGAAGTAATAAGGAGATTTACCACAAGTAGTGGAAGAAGGAGAAACCTGATCTTCTTTTCGTAAGCAACGTATCATCGCCAACGAAGAATAAGCCAAAGGCGCCAAAAAGAATCCAATCTTCCCTCAAATTTTTCAAAAACTTAAGCGGTTTCTTTGGAATTAAGCTATCTAAATATAACAGTTTTTATAGCAATTTTTTTCTTATTTTTTTTACTTTTATTAAAAGTAAAGTATATGCATAATAAATAGAATAAATTTATTGTAATTTAGTGAATTCAAGGGTACTTTTCAATACTGTATTTCGTTCAAACAAAATAAACTAAAAGTAGATGTGGCAAGACAAAAGCAAGACAAAAGCTCATTCTAATATCAAGACAGGAGAAGTATAATAAAATGGACGCCGCTAAGTAAGGAATGTCAACAAGCGTTCTTCTCCTTTGAGCACGGGTGTTTATTGACAGACAGTTCACGGACTACTCCACGGGCGGCGCTATGTGACGCTACGTCATCCGCACAGCATTTGGACTTTGGGAAATTTTCCATGAGCATGATGGGAAGTTTAAAAAGTCTTTATAACCTCAGTTTTTATTGTAATACGTTCACTTGAAAATGGATACTCGTTTGTGTATCTGAAACTATAGTTGTGTAAAAATTTGTATTAAATTTATTTGTTCTTTGGATAGACAGGTGCGCCGGCTTTTATTTGTGTGTAATGAAGATGGACAGTGCACGTAAAGCTTTAATTATTCTACTAATTATTCTATAATAAGTCGTCCACATCAATTTTTATTCAGTAGATGATCCTTATAATCACAGAATCATTAACGTCCAGTAATGTTTTTAGAGTACTATTTTCGAATATGGGTATTTTTTTTATACGGGTATTTAAAAAATTATTCCAACTTACATTATATATTTACTGCGGCTATTTTTCTATATTGGGAAAAGAAAAACAAAATTTTTGGGACATGTGATTAGACATAACAGTTTTCTAAAAATTATTCTGGAAGGGAAAATTGCAGGAAAAAAGGGAAGAGGAAGACCAAGAAGAAAATTCTTGGATGACACACAAAGGGTTCTGGAATTCCGAAGCTATTATGAATTAAAGAGAACGGCTGAGGACAGAAGAGCATGGCTGCAGCGACAAGGCGGTGCCTTTAGTACCTGATGAAGTTTCAAGACAGTCAGAAGGAGAGAAAGAGAAAAAGGCAAGTTCAGGAAGGAAAGGAAATATCTATGCCGGCCCCAGGATTTAAAATCCAGGATCAGAAATATCTGACAAATTACCATCTACAGCTCGGCTATGTCTGAATGGCTTTTGTAAATATATTAAAGTATTTATTAAATAAATTAAATTATTTGTTTTCCTCAATACTACGATACTATTCACTTAAATAGGCATTTTTTACTGCACAACAATTATCTATGCTCAATTTCGCATCCATCCACGGCATCAATTTATGGCAAATTTCACAAAAGTGAAAAACAAAATACCTTTTCAAAACAACAAAAAAGACTTAGACCACTTGTCCAATAGTCTGGAAAGCTTTTAATAACGCATCCAGATCTTCTTTATCACTTTTAATACAGAAAACTAAGACTGGATAAACTCCGGGACTTGGAAGCAAAATGAGTTAAGGAGAGTCGTGGTAATTGATCAATCCACGAATAAGTTTCTATTTCTTTAATACTAATATCAATAAATACGAGGTTCTTTTCCATCTTTAAAATATATGTTTTTCACTACTAATATTAAATAAAACGACATTACAACGAATTAGTACGAAATAGGATCACGTAGAAAATCACGGCCTAACTTCATTATTTTTGCTGATAAAAGCGTTTACATCAATACTGAAATCAGTCTCCAAGACAAGCAAAGACGCCAGGGATAAAGGGTTTATCTGTGATGTCAACATTAGCACCAACAACTAATCTCAGTTGGTGCCAACTTGAAATTCCATGTAAATCACAAGATGCGAAGTTAATAACAAACGGAAGAAAGATTAGGTGCAAATGGCTTTCATTAGCCTTAATTGCTGTGGTTGGGAAATTTCTCTGGAATATCTAAAGCTACATCAAAGTGTTGTTTTGATGCAAATCAATAGAAGTTCAGGAAACGAATAAAGGAAGATGCTTTTGAGAGAATATATTTCCAATTTAATAATAAATTTTTAATAATAATTTTTAATAATAATAATATTCCAATAAGAAAGAATGATTCAACACACTCTTTTAGAGATAAACTAAAAAAAGAAAAAAAAAACTTTTCCGAGCTTCGAGTGATTTTATGACTCGTGACAAATTATAATTATTAAACAACGCTGTAACATATATATCGTAACATATATAACATATAGTTAGTATAATTTTTGTACAGCTTTTTACTACATAAGGAAGTTAGGACAAAACTTGAGTCCTATTTTAAGATTATTAGAAAGAAAGCCAAAAAAGTTAATCAATGGAAAAAAAATATTAAAATAAGGATATCTGTTTTTCTCTCTTACAATGTGAGGATGAATTTTTTTCATTGGTTCTTTGTCCAGGATTTATTTTGTTTTCTGTATTAAAAGAGATAGGAGCATAGTTCTAAAGTATTCCCAGCATCAAAAATAATTTTGACAAATTAGATGTGGGACTACTTTCGATGTATTGTAATATCAAAAACGTCGAACTTACAATATATCTTTACTTATAAACAAACCGTTCGTACCCAGCCGAAGCTGACGACCTCCTCTGTAGTTTAACTATGCTCAATTGTTAAAATCTAGTTAAATTAATAAAAGTATAGTCTCAAATCCAAGAGAACATCAAATATCAGATTCAACAAGATTAATTCGAATAGCGATTACTTTACTGTACTTATCAATCTAATGATAAAGGAATCTGCGTGTGAACTAGAGACAATGTTGATGCAAATAAATTGAGTCTTGTTGCCCTCCATCTTCGACTGCTATTCAGTAAGATTTGTCATCAAATAGAAAAACGCACTAACGGTGAAGTGAAGGAACGAAAGAGAACCATTTCCAGCAATTAGAGCTAAACCCGAGAGAAGTTAGTTTTAGCAAAAGTTTACGATGAATGAAAACTTTCGAAATCAAGGATAATGAGAGATAAGTGGTGTATTTATGCTTAGCGATTTTTTTTAAGAGATGAAGTGCAAGCATTAAACCCTTGTGCAAACCAAGAAAAGAAAACTATTTGTCAAGTAGTTTTTCAAAAAATTGAGAAACAGACGGAAGAAACGGAATGGGTTTGAATGATCTAAATTGTCGTTTGTCTTTAGACAGCTTTAACAGTTGTTCTGTTCCGATGAGGAAGGAAGATAACAGGATAAGGAGAAACTTAACTTAAGCAGGAATACTTAACTTAAAGCTATAATTTATTTTTCTTCTATTGTGTGATAGGACAATAGGTACAATCAATTTGTACTGTGGTCTTATCAGGATGTAACTTAATGTTACAACGAAGTCCATTCCAGAAAAGGAACTTTTATCAGATTATGAAAATTAACTTTTGCTAAGAAACTTGCATAAAAATACTTAGATGTAAATATTACGAAGTTCGACCATTACCTTTCGGAGATTAACTCAACGATCTCTAAAAGAATTATTTCGGATTTACAATCAATTTTTTGTCTCTCTCTTTGATAACAACTTTGTAATAACAAAGGTAAAAACTCGTTAAAAACAAAGGTAAAATAAAGGATCCCAAGCAACATTAGGTTAGGTTAGGTATCCCACTGGAGCCCACTGTGGCCCATTGGGACGCTGGAGCAACATACTGTAAAAGAACTGGGAACTAATTCTGTGAAACTAAAGTAGGATCAGCAAAAATCCTTAAACTGGAAATTACTTTCCTTTGAACTAACTTCTCTCTATAAACGTTTCCCTCCATTAAACTGTTAACCAACATCAAAAGCTGCAGAGAACGAAAAAGTTATTTTTGCTTTAAAGGACTATCCACATTGATAAAAATTAAAGAATACATTCAAAATTACTACTTTATTAAAGCAAATTTGATATTGTAACTATTAGGCTAATGTAGGGGAATAATGAATGGATAACTTATTACGCACACAATAGTTAAAGTCCCAGTTAAAATTGTTCTTAAATGAAAACAGACTTAAAAACAAAAGAAATGGGGATTTTAAATAATATCCTCAAATTAAATGATTTAAGTAGGCACTAAAATTTGACAACTTAGGATCAATTTTTAGCACTTATTAGAATTAAAAATATTTCAGTATTTTTCATGATAAGACATTATGTTATGTTGTATTATGTATAGAGAATACAGGTGGCTGGGACAGCATTTTATTGAAACTTAAATAACAAGTTTAGGATCGAAAAAGTCCAGGAAGAAATAATCAATTACAAAATGGAGTAAATATTAGAAAACAATATCATTCATTATCTTAATAATAGAAGGTAAATTTCAGGTTTTTTTCTGTTTTCCATTCACCCGAATTTAGAATCAAATAACCTAACCACAGTTAATGTATTTCAAATACAAGTTTTTTTTCTTAGTTTAGGGGAGATCCGTGTATTATAGACCATCGTGTAATACGGACCATGTTGAAATTTATCTTTTCATCACTCGATGGCAGAACTATCCCATTGCCTTTAGTGAATATTATTGTTATCCAAAGCAGGAGGTGACTTTTACATGTGTGCCTTCATGGGACGAGTATTAAATTGTGTTTTCCTTTTTATATGATCATGGATGTAACAGGTATGTTAGAAAGAATGTAGTACTTTCTGCTGTTAGGTAATTTTAATATAATTTTCACGTTAATGTACTTATTTTCTTCACAATCCAGACATGTGTTTTATGCGCGCCATTTTGCATAGCGATATGTGATTCGAAACAATGTTGCTCCATCCATGCGTGTAATATGAACCGTGCGCTGTTGTGTAATATGGACCACTGGTTGCTAAGCATATTACTATGAGCCTGAAGCTTGTTTTATTTAATATATTAAACGAAAAGCACAAATTAAGGCTTGCTTAATGTAATTCAAGTTGTACAATTTTTATGATTTAAATTTTTCAAAATTCGACCCATAAGGGGAGTAAAGAGGGCAAATTTTAAAATCACCATATCTCATAAACCAATCCAAATCAAATCGTGAAACTTCACATGCCTACAGTATGACTACTGTTTAGTGCATTATAATGAAAGCTTGTTTTTAAAAATTATTTTAATTAATTTCTTGTTAAGTTTTGTTTTTGGTTTACTCGGTCCATATTAGACGAACGTATGTGTAATATGGATCACCGACACGAAAATATAAAAAAAACATTTCCTACAATTATTAATAGTTACCAGAGTACTTTACCGCGTTTGAACCATGTAGCTATACAATTGTTATGAGCAGCCAACAAATTAAATCTTTTTATTTTAATAATTTAAGTTTTATGAGCATTCCTGCTGAGGGGGTCCTTAATACACGGATCTCCCCTAAATCTAAGGTTATTTTAAATCTAAACTGAAATAAACAAAAAAAAAAAAGTAATCGTAAATAGAATTGATTTTAAGGTGTTGATGCTTACTGTAAACAAAAAGGACTAACAATTATTGCTTTTAAACAAATAGGACTAACAATTTCAGAAAGCTCTTTTCTTTTATGTACTTTTCTTTTTTTGTAAAAGTTTTTGTCAGTAGTAACAACTAGTAAACTGCAAGAATTCTAAGTAAAACAGCTTCATTTACCACTGTAACAATCAAAATATTAGTAGAATATTAAAGTACAAACAAGATAGGGATAGCGATTAGTAAACCAATCACAATGCTTTGCAACGGCTTCTGATACGTGAATGAAGAAAATTATTCAAAAGTTAATACAAAACGCTTACTTATAAATAAGCGGAGTGAAAAGTCGGTTGTGTGCAAATTAAACCCATGCTATCTTACCCACAAGCCGTTGCGAAGCATTGTGATGGGTTTACTAATCGCTGTCGCTATCTTGGAGCCCGACCAGCTAGAAACACAAACTCTACGGTTCTGAACTACTCTCGGCAAGATCTTTTCAACGACACCCTAATCATGTCTCTAGCCCTCGTGGTTGCTGAGTTGATACTTGTCCACAGACAGACAGACAAACCGGGGATGTAAGGCTTCACATCAGAAGCCTAAAAGTAGAAGTTTATAATTAGATATTTCACTTCAATTTCCTTCTTATTTAGTAAAAAAGAAAAATATTTTTTTTTAATCCACAATAGAAAATAAAATATAAATATGACAGAAGAAATAACTGACTTAAATAATAAAGAAAAAAATTCCAAAAAGACTTAATTTTTTGATTCAACAAAAAAAAGAGAACGAAATAATGTTGCATTTCTACTAACGTAAACTGATGAAATATAGAAGACTAGTATAGCTTTATAGGTAAGGTAATTACCTTCTCTGTAAGGTATACTATTCTTCTATATTTGATCAATTTAAGATAGCAGAAATGTAACATTATTTTGTTTTCTTTTTTAAAACTCCGTAGTTTACGCATTCAAATTATAAATAAATCTTTGGAATCATAGGATATGTTTCATCAATTTATCATTTCTTAATTTTTTTAAATTGATCAAATAGAAGTTAAAATGAAAACAATGGCTGATAAATTCATAGCTAGGGATATTACGGGAGCAAAGGGCCAAGACAGCACTTGAAAGGAAGCTGCAAAATACGATCTTGATGGGTTTTTTTCTTTTATTAGAAGGAACGAGCAGCTTTTCTTTTGGTTGGATAATAAGACCATTTGACTTTGAGACAACATTTTAATAATATACCCTAGGAGCCCCCCAAAAAAATTGAAGGATTGCACCTTTAGACGTTTTTTCCAATCAATATTTAACAGTTTTTTTATTTTTAAAACCTTTCCCGAATAAAACTAAATACAGTAGAAATATAAGTCGATAATTTCAAGAAATCGAAAGACTGTTTAAATAATTTTTTGTGAGAAAATTAAAATTGCGCGGAAATAAACAAAGGCTTAAATAAGTTTCTAAATATTACAATTCCATGTGCTTATATTGTTATAGATGTAAGGCAGTATTTCAATATAATATTCTTAATATATATTTTTACTGGAAAAATCATAAGAAGGAAAAGCTGTTAACTAACGTCATTGGAACAGCGTCAAAAGGGAAGTATTTTGAAATGATGAGTTCTGTAATTTCTTCTTTATAAACTCAATTAAATTGTATGAATTTGTAGAGCTCACGTGCATCTAATACGTAAAGAATTCTGTTTTAATGGTTAAAATTCGAAGCTAGAGCATCGCTGATAATAAAACTCATTACTTATCCATTTCTTTAACGACAATGGGGTTCTGCAAACTCATTTAATATTACGTAAAATTAAGCTTAATGTAACATAAAATTGTAAAAGGTTTAACTTAAATTAAGTTTGATATTGGGGCTCCACTTTTTGAAAACACTTGTCTATCAATTACAGTAAGTTAAATGTCATTAAGATGGTGAGAAGTGGCGGGAAAGATATAATTTGGCTAAGTTATTTGTTAGAAAAATGTCGGTATGAACTAAAAAAAGAAGTAGTACGTTTTCAATTGGTAAAAAAAGAAAAATTGATGAAAATATTTGAAAATGCGAAGAACTGTTTTACGTCGAGAAAACATAGCCTATCTTAACAACAGTGAGAGAAAAATTGTAATTTTTGATGTTCGACATTGTTCAACATTGACTGTGATGAGAAGCGAATATTATTTAAGAATAACTGACTTAATAATAATCAAAAATAATCAAAAATCACAAGGACCGGACAAAAAAACTGCAAATCAGAAAGATAAGAGGTAGAAATTACGTTTTGTTATTCAAAGAAGAGTTAAGTAGAGCATGGAATAGGAATATAGCTGAAGATTTATGCTTTTCCATTTTAAGATCTTCATCTAACTGTGATTATTAGCTTTAGTTTAAAAACAATGCAGCACACTTTAGTCTTTCAAATTTACTTATATTTCCAAACAGATGTAACTTTATCAGACTGATGAAGAACAGTCAATGTTCACGGATTAATTTTAATATTCATTTCAATTTTACTAAAGTGTTTTATGCTTTAATGCTTTTCTCTTTTATTACTGCTTTATCTCAGACTGTTTGACAAAGACTTCTGAGAAACAGCTGGGAATCTTTCTTAAAATAAAACCATAATTATAAAATAGACTTAACCAGAACGCTTCGTTCAATTGTGCGTAGCACAAAGGCGGCCGACGGACACCGGGCAGCCAAAGACCGATACTAAAAGTCTGAACAACTGCTGAGGGTTTACGAAACAGAGCGACAATGCTTTCTTTTCGTACTCAGTTATGCCAGCTATGAATAACTTAGAACAACGACTTTAATGCACCATTAAAACTTTAATTTTACTGTCTCCAGTTGTGTAGGCACATTCCGATAAATAAACCTTCAATTGAATCCATTGTTTGAGACTTGAGTCTTCATTTCACGTCACATTGGAGAAGAATTTTGTTTTTTTATTTTCTTAATTTTTTGTTTTGTTTGTAAAGCGTGTGACTATATAGCATTGACTAGTTGTTAGACTGCTTGTTTCAGCGAGCAATAAAATTAAAGACAGAAGTAATTAAAGATATAATTAAGGACCAAATACTCCAGTCTGTTTCAAATATTAATTTTACTGTAGTAACTCACTCTTTCTATTCCGGCAAGAGTTATTTCATTCCAATATAGTTTTCTTTTAAAACTACATTTCAGAATAACTTAGTAGAATATTTTATTCGTTGATTTCAGTTTATAGTAACTTTTTTATACTTGGATTGCAATAACTAATAATGCCTGCTCTGAAAGAGATTTCTGAATTTTTTTTTTTCTGGAAATGACTGCTTCGAATAGTTTCTTGGGCTGATTTCCCTTCAGAAATCATCATCATTACCTGAAGCAAAAAGAGCCTGTTTGTTTAGTTTTTTCTATAGGTTGCTTATTATTTGAGAATTTTTTTTTTTTTTTTTCATTATTGAACTTTTTCTGAACAGTCTTTTTTGTTTTTTTATCTACTTCAGTCTTTTATAAGATACATTACATTTCCCTTCTTTTTTTTTTCTCTCAAACATTCTTTTCTTTATAATCTTGAACATTCCAACTAATGCTTTCCTATTACTTTTTTTCTCTGTTTTGTTCCTTACTTTTTCCTGCCTAAACTATTTCGTTTTTAGCCACTGTATCATCTAATCTATATAATGCTGTATTTAAAAATGTACAAGGACTTCCACAGGCATACCCTGCACAATGGCCCCAGAACGAATTTGCAAACCGGATAGCACTTAACGTAAAGCACTACCTTTTTTGTTGTTTATCGATGCATATACTGCACTGCAATCGTCTTATAAAGGCATAAATGATATAAATACCATACTTTTAATTAAAATAAGCACAACGAAAATTTTAATGATATCAAAACTAGTGTTTTAAACTACAAATTAGACCTATATTTAATACTTAGGCTTGTGCTAATCATAGAGCTATTAGTATTTCCTATTATTTAACTATTTATTATTTAATTACAAGAAAAGATTAAAAATATAAGTTAATCAAGCACTTAATAACAGTAGACAAAATTACAATAACAGAGAGATGCGAAGCGAAACGTGTTTGACGAGAAACTGCGAGAACAGTATATACTGTACGAAAATTTATAGTTGGAAACTGATGGGACAGTGGCATCCTGCCGTTAAGTGTCTGTTCTTGCGAAGCGAGAGTATGTAGACAGGGAAATGCTTCAGCAAAAACTCGCGAGTGTCCGTAAAGTGAAGGTGTAGCGGGATATGCATGTATACCTACTATACGCAATATTCACTGATGTTATTATTTATTTTTAAATTTAAAACAAACATTACCAGATTACCAGTTTGTTTCTTCATTGATCACTATACCAGTACTCAGGTGTCAGGAGGTTGTAATTTGCTACAACTCTTCCTTTCTAATAATTTTACATATTTACATTTTTTGTACAGTTCACAATAAGTTAATGTCTGTAAAATAATTCAGATTTACTTTCAATATCTACGCTTAGTGCAGAGTTAAGAAGGTCAGGTTAGAAAATGTATTAATCAGCTAATGACTTTGAGGCCAGATTTACGAGACATGTAAAGATAAACTTATTGTTTTGCACTACGCTCTTTCAATATCTAACATTTCTCCTAACACTCACACTATTTTACAAGATATTGTTACTACGACAGTAATGCCTAACATTTGGTAATTTGTACTTAACATTACCTAGTTAAAAGCTGAAAATTTATTGCAAATTAATATTTTAATTAAAATTAGAAAAATAAAGTAAAATAAAATACTAAATTAAAATGCAGTTAATACTAAAATAGCTAGAAGTAAATATGGCACCTGTATATTACAAATTGAAGCACGACAAAAAGATTATCATCTCTTGAGGTTCAAATATATGTCAAATTACTTAGTGAGCATTTTGTACAAGAATTAGGCAAAACATTATTATAACAGAAATTCAGAATTAAATACTACATGTTGTGAGATTCTATTTAACGGTTAATTGCCTTTTTTTTGAACAACACAAAATATCTTAATAATAAGATAAGATAAAAAAAAGTTTATTTACAAATTAAAAATTACACGAGATCTTTCGGATCTGTTTTGTCAACCACCCCGAAAGATCCCGTGTAATTTTTAATTTGTAAATAAACTTTTTTTATTCATCCATGTGTGGTGGCCTTAATTTCATCCTTATTATTAATTTTATAAACACGCGTTAAACCTACAAGTATCACAAAATATCTTGTTTCATATTATGTCATCTTAATCTTTGTAAACTATGTTGTTAAAACTGAACTTAATTGAATAAGTTTCTGTGAAACTAAACAAAAAAAAAGAGAGATCTAATTGTTTTCGGTTGACGAATTTTATTTCTGCTGCAACTAATTTCTTATTTCCATGAATAAGTTTTAAATCTCTTTTAAGATCATTTCCTCTTTGTCTTCAACTTTTCTCTGTTGAACTGGATTCGAAAATTTTTTTTTTTAACCTTTTCCTGTCTTTTATATAAATATATTCATGAGATTAAGACTTTTAGTGTATTTTCCAAAGGAAAAACATTCTACCCTAACTGGCCTGGGATCTTGTAATAAGTATCGATCAGGGGTCGTAGATCACGAATATTATGTATATGTACTGGTATATTATGTATATTACATATATAAAGTTTTGAAGATAGGAAAAATCATCAAAAAGTGGAAAAAATATATATATCATTTTTTAACGATTTTTCCTATTTTCAAAATTTTACATTCAAAAAAGTCGAAATCTGTTCACTTTACGGTTTGGGTCGTAGAAGTGGGGCGGGATCTCAAAGTTGCGACGTGGGTAACCGCCGTAAATTTTGAGCTTTTGAGCTAAAACTTTCATGCCGGCCGATAGCAATTTCCACTTTTTGACGTTTTTCCTATCTTCAAAGCCTTATCCTGTTCTTAGAGCAATGCCACTTGTTAGAGCTTTTAGGGCATTGGTTTAACTATAAATAAATATAAAAAAATGTCGCCATCTGTTCTCAGATTTTTAGGGGGCGGGGCTTAGAAATCGGGCGTGACCTCAAAGAGTGACGTGGCTAAAGACTCGGATGGTATTATTAATTACTATTCACAAATTTCAAGGTGGTTCACCTTTGGAAAAAACACTTACCCACTTTAGGTAAGTGCAATTTTGTTGTTGAACTTAGTTAGGACTGAGTTTAAATAATTAATAATTAAAATCTTAATAATAGAAAATTTTGATCATGGTTCTAAAATGATTTAATTCCTTAAATACTTAATTTTTAATGAATTAAATCATTTTAGAACAATGATCAGCATTTTTATATTACCTCATTTTTACTAGATATCTTTATTCATTTTCATACTCAATTAGTTGGATAATTTATTATATGTTTTTACTGAAAACGATTTTTAATTATTAATCAATGTTTGGGAATAATTTTAGGAATAAGACCTTACTCTTCCTGTGCCTAATTTACATTTAAGACCGCATAAAAAGAAAGAAACCAACCTTAATTCTTTAATTTTCCTTCATTTCCTGAACATTAAAAACTATCTTCTTCTGAAAATAATAAAAATAAGCAAATGAAACCTCAACGAACAATTTGCTAAACCTTCAATTTGCAGACACTTTTCAATATTCGAAAATGAGTTCAACTCTAGAAAAGAATATTCAAGTTACAAGAATAGGTCAAACGCCAAATAAGAACGGTAATTGGTTTATGAAGACAATTGGATTATAGAGGACATGCTTTCCATGATTAAACACGAGTCATCCAATCAGAAAAACATTCAACGACAGGCACTTTGCGACGGAGCCCAAGCGTTTGTAAGTTGCTGTCGCCTAGTCCTCGTCGAATTTCTAAAAGAATCGATATTCACTTTGCAAATAAGATATCAGCAAAGGAGTCCGAAACTAAAAAGAATAAAAAGAACTAGAATAGAAGATTCTTGCTTCAACTGCGCCGCTCCTTTGTTTGCAGAATCCCAATCGAATTAATTTCCCGCCGAGAAAGAACTTCTCCTCTTCCCAAGGGCAATTCGCCATTCCACGCGACTGCTGCAACAGACACAAGGGACGTCCCCGCACAAGATACAAAAGAAAAACGCCACCAGACAAACAGGTTAATTGACAGTAGCACAAAGGTGAATATTCTTAACAGCGAAAAACGCTGAATTTGGATATTTTAAAAAATTAGCTGATTTTAAAATGAGTTGCCTCGCTTTGAATCTGCTGTCTCTAAAATCAACACAAGTACCTAGGTCGGAAAATAACAAATATTAAAGAATAGATTACTATTCGTTGAAGATAGATGTAAATACGGGCCACTTCGTGCATTTCATTTTATTCCTTTCAAATTAAGGAGAAATTACTGCAATTCAGAGAAATTAAAATTTTTCTTAAGGAAAAGTTTCAATAATTGTAAGTACAGTAAAACCTCTCAAATCCGGCCTACTGTGCCGCCCAGTAGGCCGGATTTCAGAAAAGCCGGACTACCGAGAGTGTTCTTAAAATAACTCAATAGCTCAATTTTTGTGAAGACATAATGCCAGGTTCAATTAATTTAACCCCATTTTCATAATTATGCGCTCAAATGTTTATTAAAAACAATACAAATAAGTAATATTGTAGTAGTAGTCCGGCCGAGTAGCAGCAGACATACGTGCGTGGTGACTTACACTGTTTTCTCGGAACTCGACACGGACTCGCTGCGCGCCGGTCGAGTTGACTCAAAATAGGAAAACGAATTTAGTTATTAAAAAAAAATACTCAGGACCAGGCCGGATTACCATGGGGGCCGGATTACCGAGGGCCGGATTTGAGAGGTTTTACTGTAATAGACAGACACAATATAATTCCTATACAGAAGAAATATTTTTCTTTTTTGTAATTTTCTAGTAAAGTTACAAACATATAAAGAAATTGTTTCCTTAATTATTCCTAAATCACAAATCCTTCTTCGCCTACAATCTTAGGAAAAATAAGCTTATCAAGTCAGTCAGTCTGTTTGTGTGTCCGTTTTAAAAAGGTTTTTGGGTTTCAAGAAGGCAATTATTTTCTTTCTTCTTGACCCAATGGCTCTTCTTCAGAACGGAAAAGTTGTAAAAAGTGTTAAAATATTCAGATTTTAGTTATGGATCAATAATATATTGGATTTAGAATGATCTTCTTTGGAAAATAGAAGGAAGGGCTCTTTCAAAAAAAGTAAAATGAAATTTAAGTAATTGGGAAAAATACTAAATCGTTAGTTAGGATTCAGGTTTAAGGATTTCCGTAAAGCTATAAAATTCCAAGTAAATTAGTTAAGAATAAGTTAAGCTGCTGCCTTTTTCTAGTAATTCCGCTTAAAGGAGCGCTGTAAAGCACCATAGGGCTTAGGACACTTTTTCAAAATCACGCAAACATTATGCATTTACATTTCTAAATCAATTCAGTATTTCAAAGCCTTGTTGTTCCTCTGCAGGGTCATGATGAAAAATCAATGGTAATTTAGATATCTTAGTAGGAAATTAATGTGAATTCGTCACAAAATCACACTACAATGCGGGATGACTGTGTTCGCTGTTTAATAACCAATTAAAGCATAAGAATCTAAATATAATTCTACAGAATTTTTCAAACTGAAATTACGTTAACGCTAAAGCAATTACAAAACAAACACTGAAACACAAATTACTGTTATATCATTTATGTTCGTAGTTTTTCCAATCCCGTTGTTGTGGTGCTAAGCTGATGAGAATAATTGGCGAACTGGATGGTTAGTATTGGGTTCTTATATTTTGTAGTTTTTTATTTTATTTTTAGTATTATTTGATTCTGCTCAGGCCCTTATTCAAAAGCAGATAATTCCTCGAATACAGTTGATACTCGAAGTTTGCCAGCATTTTTCCTACTCTAACAAGTAAGTAAGTTGTACTTACTTTTATTAGGCGACTTCAGTCCGTTCGGAATCATGCTCAAGACAATCTATGCCAAGACTATACTTGTGAATCCAACACAAGTATAATTTTTATATTGCGCAGCATAGTGCCTGTTCGTCGCCAATTCGAATAATAATAAGTATTGCAATTTTAAAAACTTGCGTTAAAAACGTAAAAGTTGCGACACAAAATCTCACCGGAAAGTCACAATTTTTTTCAAAACATCTCTGTTCCCTTGAGAAGCCAAGCCAAGTTTTGCATCATAAGGTTGCGAACCGATAACATTTTCATTTCCTTATTTTATCAAATTGAAAGTTTCGAGAATTGGCTAACAATACCGCCAACAATCCACAACAGACACCAACTTGGTAGGATAGATTAGATTAGATTTGTGAAATGTGGAAGCCGAATACGTACACCTTAAGTCTTTTGTGTTTTACAGAGTGGAAATGAGGACAGGCGGAGAAAATGGTTGAAGAAGAGTAAAGGAAACGGAAGAACCCAGAGAAAACTTGCCCAGTGCGGATTTTGTACCATGGTACCCAAACGAGAATCGAATTCCGGCACTCAGAGATGGAGGCCGATGTCTTCTCGACAAACTAAGCGCGTGTCCCAACTACACAGGATAAGTGACTAGATATTGGCTGTTAGATACTGCCACAGACCGAGATAGTTGGTTCAAAAGTAATTTCTTGCAAAACTTATATTTTTAGTAGTCAAAAATTTAATCGAAACTACTTAGTTTTCTTAAGGCAATTCGTGTCAATGATATTTGTGAGAATTTTAATTTAAATAGTTATATTTTTTAAAATTTTCCTTTTTAAAAAAAATATTTTTGAAAACTTAGGCTCTAATAAATTACAAAATCTAAAAGTAAGTTAAAGTAATAAGCTTACTATTTTATTCCTAATGCTAAGTTGAACTTAAGAACCTTACAGAAATTTCTGTAGATTATTTATTTAAGATCATTTTTACAAATTTTTTTTTCCATAAAATACATAGTGAAGATTCTGTCTCCATTTCTAGAATTCAATGCCATTTCCCATCTTACATTTTGCTGTAAACTTCGTAAGTTGAATCGATTGATGGTGAAATTCGCCTTATGAATTATTGATCGGTTTTTCGATCCATCTCAATAGCATTCGCCCCCAAAAAGGGTTTTGTTGTAAAGTTCTGATCACATTATTTTAGGAAAAGCTTAACATACGCAATATAACAAATGCATGAATAAAGGATAACGACAAACGCAAGCGGAAATTGCTTAGTTTACGTATATTATACATTAATTTTAATAATATTTTATTACGTGTTTACAAAACACTTAAAATAAAAATTCTTCCCTTGATAATGAATAGTTTTTCCTGCAAAATCGGTTCTTCAATGTAAATACACTTACTTTTACATTTCATTTGAAATACATTCGATTTCATTGCCTATTCTGTCATAGATAGTCTATTCTGCATAGATTTCATCTAAATCTGAAACGCTCATTTAATCTCTTTAAAAACAGGTTAAAAAAAAAAACAACCATAAAGTTGCAGCCAAGGTGAAAAAGGAATCTGGGCTGTTTTCGTTATAGCAATTAAAACACATAGGATTAGTAAAAAATTAAAAAGGGTACAAAGTAAAGTCAAAAATCAAGTTTATATGAATTAGGTTTGTATTCAGGTTAACTCAAATATTTATTTATTCTATGAAGCTGAACTTTAGTAATAGTATAGGTTATTAAAAAAAAACAAAAAAAAACTCAATTGATTTTGATCTATTAAAAGTATTTTTACGTGTGTGAATTTAAGTAATTTAGATTAAAATGACAACACACAAGACAAGAACATTTAAAAAGATTATAAAAATACTTAAAAATTCCAGGTGCCTTTCGGGTTCCTTTGTGGAAAACCCCTCTTCAACACCCCAAAACCTCTTCAACATCCCTCTTCGGGTTTTCCGCAAAGGAACCCGAAAGGCTCATAGAATTTTTAAGTATCTTTTTATATTCTTTTTAAGTGTTCTTGTCTTGGGATTTTGATCTCTTCGTAAGAAGCAAGTGTATTCTATAAACGAGGCTTCGTTAAGACCTTAAAAACTGCCGTATCGTTGATTTTTTTTTTCTTTCTCTTTCTTTTTTTCTTTTTTTAAATATATTTTAGTTATCAAATTCATCTAAAAAATTCTTTGTAGGTCGGGATGTAATCACAATTTTTTAACCCACAACTGCTTACCTTAAAAACTATGACATAAATATACAAACTCTATGCTGTGGATTAGCAAATTAGCAGTAGAGGTTAAGGACAAATTGTTTTGCTATGCCGAAGACAAGTAGACACAAAATCCTTTAGAAAAGTTGAAATTAATTTGCTGACTAATTTTACGATTTTACTAAATAGAATTTATTCGTAATTGGCATACTACTGAATTTCTAATGTTTGGAGGTTTCAGTAATATTCTACTTCATATAAAGGAAAGACACTTAAAGTAGCTGTAATTGTAATTCTACCTCAAAAATTCTGCAGCCATTAATTGGAGCTGAACAGTGTAAAACAATTTGTCTTTGGGCAAGTGACTATATTTCCTGCTCTAATTCATCTCCTCGCTTTTCCACGAAACCCATCAGAGCAAGGGCGGTTCGTTGTGCTACACAATGAACGGAGACTATTTAAACCATATTTCTACAACCATTATCGTAAACTTAACATTCTGTGCTCATTCAAAAAGCAATGGAGGCGGAGAAACAGGAATTGCATTTAGATTACAAATAACCCAGTAAATTATCCACGCAAATAGGAAGTTAAGCATGTTCAGCAACTGAAACACAAAAGAACGTAACGTGATCTTTCTCTCTTAAGTCCGAAAAAGTCAGTTTTTGATTGTTAGGTAGACTATTAGTGTTGATTCACCGATTGCGAATTGTATAAAGAAAGGCTGCACGTTAGATTTGTAAAAATTTAAAGAGAAAATTTCAAAACGTAATTACGAAATTTCCTGGGTTTCACAGGAATGACAAAAATTTACAGATGAGAAAAATAACAAACTTGCTTAGACAGAAATTATCGTTTTTAATTCTATTATATTTAATATTGAATTTAAGATGCTTCTTATTAGAAGATCAAATGTTGCTCAAACCAATGAAGTTTTTTATTTTTTTTAAATTACACTAAAAACTCGTTTATCCGAATCGCGTTTATCCGAAAATCTGATTTATCCGAAACGATATTTTTAGCACATTTTGAAAACACATAAAACATTTTTTCGTTGCTATAATCAATATTTCATAGCATACACAAGCGATTAAGTAACTGTAACTCTATTAATAATATTAGTAACTTCGAGATCAGATAGTCAGCAAAGAGCTTCGTAGCTTAGGCAAAAAACTACGACTGTTACTTTAATAACATAATAAGCAATAAGACTTTTTCAGTACTGTAGAACCTATAATTTACAGTGCTGTGACATATTATAGTTTATTGTGTCGTATTCACGTTTATTCGTTTATCCGAAACGGGCGCAGTCCCTTCAAACTGAAATAACGGAGTTTTTAATGGATTTGTGAGTTTACTTAACATTTCTTACATTTGAAAAGATGATGAACAATTTACATACAATTGATTTCAGAAAAAGTTCTGTTCTTTATATTGATTTCATTATAATTCTAAAAAAATAAACTTAATTCTTCGTTTATCATTTGTTTTGTTATACAACATACAGGTTAAAGCTTATTGAAATTTAATTATTTTTAATACCTGAAAAATGTTTTAATTAGATTCACTGCTTTGAAGTGATCTTCTTCAGTTATTGAATGAGAAGCTGTTTTATAAATTTATTAAAATAGTACGTTTTACTTAAAGCGCAAGATCATGAGATGCAATGAGTTCAGACTAACTTGTAAGTCTCAAATAGAACATAATTTAAAAGTATTTAGAAGAGAAATGGGTCTCTAATTCTGTTCGTATCATTGCTCCAGAAACTAAATTGGAACAAGATTTCATTTTGTGGGCTGAGAAAATATTCACACTACGACCTCTGGCTCTGACTACGATGTTAATTTATGACAGACCTAAGAAACCGCAGATGATAAATTCAAGTCAACAAACGAAATTGGATGAATCTAGGTAAACCATTAACTCTGTAGAATAATGAATCCTTCCTTTAAAAGTCGCTTTGTGAAAAACTTCGTCAAAATGCATTTTAGATACTAAGATTTGGTTGTATCATGACATGAGAAGAATTTAAGACATGCGAAGATGTGAGAATCAAGACTTGAGGAGAATTTAAAGTTAGGCATTTGTTTTGAAACTTGAAATTTGTTTTTGAAATTAAGGTATATGCTATGCAGTTTAAATGGAGTTATCTTCCATGCACCAACAAGCTTTACCGCTTGTGTGTCCAGTCAAAGAGTACAAGATTTCCTTGTGAGCTTTGTTTACATCTAGTGTGTTTGCTATTTTAGAAACATATAGCAAGTATGGATATACATGAGGTCAACGAGAGTTACATTCTGGATTTTCATAGATATATAAAGAACCACATCATAGTCATGTTCCATAGTATTAAATACACAAATTCAAAGTTAATTACATTTCTACACATTTCTACGCACCCACCCTACACATTGAAAGCACATCAGACACGCATACACCAATACGTGCGTCTTTGACAGTTGCATTCATATACGCGCATCTTGTCATTTACAACATTTAGAAAAGAAAACTCGCGAAAATACAAGTATAATAGGGAAAGGAAATACCTATATTTTTATCAAGAGATATTGGGAGCCGCACTTAACCCAACGAAGAGCCGCATTTGCCTATGTCTGCAGTACAGCGAATAATAGTCAGATCTATTAACATTTTCTGCATCTAATAGACATTTCCGTCTTAAGCCATATTATTCACACTGCAGTTCAGAATAATACGATGAAGGCGTAATGTTTACGATGATTTGATTTGAACAAAATCCAGTAGTTTTTAATGCTTATAAATTTAAATTTTGGAATTCTGTTTGATGTTTCTACCTCTCTTGAGAACTAATTTTAATTTTATATGGTTGCAGTAAATCAACGTAAAAATCCTATGTACGATTCTCTATATTCACTTGCTCTATAGTTAATCTTTCAGGATCAGCTTATTTATTATGCTCAACTTGAGATATATCTTTTTAAATATTGCAACTACAAAGTACATATGTGTTCAGAACAATGTTATCATTTGAGTGCAAACTAATGTACAACTAGAACAAATAACAAGGAATTTAGAATTTGAAATTAGACTCTGAAATTGAGTTAACTTAGCAAATACAATTAATAAATGCAGGAGAAAAACAAAACAGAAATCTTTAGTAATTCAGGAATGAATTGAGTAAATCAGGAATTTAAGAATTTGAAAACTAAAAATCACGAAACTCTCTTTTGGAAATTTTATTTGTATTAATAACGTTAACCATTAACGTTATTAATTAAAATATTAATTAAAACCATTAAAAATATATTCCCCAGATGTATAAGTAGTTATCTTGTACAAGACCATCTCGAATAAGAATCTTTATTTTTCTAATTTCAAACAGTTCTATCTTTCAAAACTCAAATCAATAACACATTAGTTTTTTCAGGATCGGTAATTTTAACGACATCTGGTAGCAACTTTTCGAACTTTTTGAAAATAAACTTCTGAATTGGAAAAGATGAATATTTAAAAGAATGCGAAAAAATGGAAGAAACGAGGGATTGCAACAGCAGGAGGTATAGCTCAAGCATGGCAGTGTGAATCGATCCCCGTTAGAGATCCTGGATTTTATAGATTCAGATTTCGTTTCAGATCCGGATTTTAAATGGCCTTGAGGTTTACTCAGCCTCATATTTCTTAGATTCAGGTATATTTCAAAGGATCAGCCGATCGGAGCGTCAAAGGCTATCATTCATCAGTGAACTACACTTCCTTTGCGATCGATACTGGTGTATGGTTTGTGATTGAAGGGACTATCAACTGTAACGGCAAAACTAGCTTCAGATCTACTCAAAGTCATGGAATAATCTGCACTAGGGAAATTCCGTTTCAATTTATTATCAAAATAACGGAAAATTTAGGCTTCATTTAAAATAAAATATTTATAAAGTTATATAATTTATAAATGTGTCTAAAAATACAAGAAAGCTTATAAATTAAAAACGCCTGTTAATTAGAGGTCTTTAATTAGGAATATAACATTCAATGCTATAAAAATACTTTTAATATTTTTTATGAATACATAATAAAAGAACAAAAGCAAGAATTGCTCAAAACCCTCATTTGAAAATATAGAAATTAAAGTAGTTTAAGAAAATAAAAATTTCTGATCAAAATGTCTGATCAATACAACAAGCTTTTTATACAGATCTCAAAGTTAAAAAAAAAAAAGTGGGGAATCGATTTGATATACAGTAGAGTCGCGGTAATCCGAGGTAATTGGGGCTGATGGTACCTCGGATTACAAAATTCGGATTACACGGAAAAAAGAAAAAAAAACTGGAATTTTCAACTAAAACGAATCAAATTTAATTTATAATAGATATTAAAGTTACAGATACATTAACAATGTTATCTGGTTACATGAAAAGACTCTTTATAAGCATTTACAACTTTAAAAAAACTGTCCAAGGTCTTCTGCTTCACAGTAGAGCAACGCTTTTTAGCAGCGATGTCATGCCATCGTCTAAGTAGTAAGGTATCGTTTGGGCATGCACCTCGGATTACACGAATCTCGGATTACCGGGGCTCGGATTACCGCGACTCTACTGTAGTTATGAATTTAAATATCAATTCTGAATTTTTACAGAGAAATATTTTTTTTTCTTTTATCTGTTAGGAATATATCAGAGAATATACTGAAAAAAAAATCAAAGGAACCGATAAAAAGCTAACATATCCACTACCGGAAAAAAATAGTTACTGTAATAACTAATATTTTTAGCAAAATCGCTTAAAAATTACTTTCATTTTTTGTGACAGAAGTTTTGGAATAACAAAAATATCTAAGTTTTCAAAATTAAACATTTATGTACAAGGTGTCTTTAATTAAAGTTCAACTATTCCATGCACTCTACAGCAAAATCTATTTATCGGAATGGCACCAAATTTGTAGTAAGTGACATTCATTGGAAGGACATTCATTGAAAAAAAAAAAAAGTAATTTCAAAAATCACCACCAGGGAGCGTTTGTAGGCGTGTATGTTGACCATGACAATGCAGTACAGCGCTGATATGGGTACAGTCACGTCACAACATGTTCAATATGTTGAACATCATTAACCGCTACCATCTAAAATCGCAGAATCGCATGTTCAACTGTTGAACGCAAGGTGTCCCTAGAAATGTTGAGCAGGTGACGTGATATCATTGCTTTAAGATCTGCCAAGGTTGCTAGTTGTCACTATAAACCAGATCTTTAAGATACCCCCCATAGCCAAAAACGCATGGTGTGAGATCCGGTGAGCGTGGCGACCACGCTTTACTGAAGCGCCGACTGATGATGCGATCATGAGTGAAATGATTGCGGAGCACCTGTTTAACACAATTGGCGATGTGTGGACGGGCATTATCCTGTATGAACACTTTTGAATCAAGACACTGACGTTGTTGGAGTGGTTAGTAATAATGCAATCGATTGCCAGCAATGGAACATGGAGTAGGACCCCTGCGTCCACGCTCTTCGAAGAAAAACGATCCAACAATGAATGTTGACATAAACCTACACCAAACTGTAACTTTTGGGGAATGTAAAGAAATTTTCAGACGTGCATTGGGATTATCTCAAACAAAATTGTTCGAAATGCGACAATTATGCGTGTTCAATGCCTCGTCCGTCCAGAGAATATTCTAGGGCCATTTCGGGTCAACCTCGATCAGAGGTAAGAACTGTAGCGGGAAGGTCTCGTTGACACGGATCAGGAGGCAGCAGTTGTTGAACGTGAGAAATTTTGTAAGGATAGTAGCGCATAATATTCCGAACAATTCTGTGAATCGTGGCAACAGACTGGCCAACAATGTGCAACGCGCCGAAGACTGACGCTGGCTCTGACATTTGACATTCTGTCCTCTTTCACTTTGGTCGCTACATTGTCAACCACCTGCACGGCAACAGGCTTTCGTCCTCTTTCGGCTTTCACATTGAATAACCTTATTTCTTCAAATTTGAGGATCATTTTTCGTAACCCATTGGCAGTCATTGAACATTGTAGAAGATCTTTTAACTACCCAAACCTCCGCAAAGCTTCTGATGCAGAATTCCCGTTTTGGTAAAGCTTGTTTTTAAAACCTGAAATGAAATGCGAATGAAAACGCGTGTAGGCTATTGATTAAATAGCGATACGAGGAATGGACGTGCTAACGGAAGTATGCATTTCTGATACCATACACACCTACAAACGCTCTCTGGTGGTGATTTTTAGAATTATTTTTTTTTTCAATGAATATCCTTCCCATGGCGTCATTACGATGTACTACAAATTTGGTGCCATTCCGATAAGTAGCTTTTGCTATAGACTGCGTGAAATAAGTGAACTTTAATTAAAGACACCTTGCACTTTTTGTTCTTGGATAATTGCAAAATTACGGCTAGTAAACTTCTTTTGGCAGCTTTTATGTCTTTAAAAATTAAAATTAAAAATATATTTAATTCTCAAAGACACACATAACAATAACATTAACAATAACAATTTCTGTCAAGCATTGAAAAGAAGTTACAAAAAAAACTATCTAATATCTTTCATAAAAATAAACAGAATTAGGCAATTTAAATAATGAATTAGCAAAGAAATGGAATATTAAATTATTAAAGGGAGTAGCTTGTTTTTAAAACCTGAAATGAAATCCTATTTAATTTATTTCATTTCAGTTCATTTCAATGACAGTACTACTTTTTCTTTTTAATTGTATTTAATTATAACTTGTACGTTTAATCTCTAAAAGATAATTTCTTGTGTTATTAGTCACTTGTTGATAAAAATAGTTTTTTTTGAAACATTTATTGATATTTATTTTTTTTACTTTTTTAAGTGTGTAAACGTAAGACCGAAGAAAGCTGTTTAAGGCTTTTTGACGCTTATCAGTCAGAACCAGTTATATCTAAACACACATCTATTGAATACATAGAGACTTCCAAAAAAAATAAAAATAAAGAAAAACAAATAGGAAATTGAGACAACTAATTCACGTGGCAGAACTCCTTCCAAATGAATTGGATACATTTAGTTTTAGGGCCCATTCTTATAGCTTGTATGAATGCTAACAGACGAATTAACCATTCCTCATTTACACTGATATTTTTACTTTCTTTTGAAAATAAAATTGTCCTTCTGCAATCTTATGATGTGGTAATAATTTCTTGTGTTCTAAAGTTACTTGCCATTGCAATTACCTTTGGAACCAAGTTCCCTTTTTATGTTGAGTTACTTAATAGTATCTTTGTTATTAATGGTAAAGTTAATATAATATTTTCGTAAGATTGCTGCAAGCAAGCTAATATCGCTTCAAAATTAGCCGGATTTCCAGAAATATAAATTAAGTACTTTATTAAATTTTCTAATCGTAGTTACTTCTTCAGTGCCCAGGAACAATGTATGTATATTTCAAGAGATACAGTAGCCAATGACGAAGGAAAGAAAAAGTTAGTATTCTTATAGAAGAACAATTTGTTCTATTTGGCTGGTTACATCAATACCATGGAGAATACCAAAGCAGCCACTTACAAGCACAAAATCGATCAACGGTTGCCCCTTCCAAGGATACTAGTCTCAAGTGTTCTGCTCCTTATCACAAAGAAAAGCTCCACCCAATGTTTTCCTGAATTTCCCAGAAGTTTTTAAGAAAATTAAAGAAAGGTTGACTTGGAAATTGAATGGTTTCAGAGGTAAGAGATACAATGGTAAGGAATTGTTTATTCAAACACAGATTCTGGTACCGAATACGAAATGATTTAAAGTTTAGAACCGTAGTTTTTCAAATATCTTTTAAATGAATGTTTTGAATGATTTTACGTCTAAAAAAGAAGCAATAACAGGGTGTTTACAAAATCTGAATAAAAAATTTCCCTGATTTTTCCCTGATTTCATGAACAATTTCTTTTAAAATTCCCTGATAAAACCATGATCTGTTCAACCAAAAAAAAAAAAAAAAAACGATCTGTTCAACCAAAAAATTCCCTGATTTTAAGTAATAATTGCAAAATTCCCTGATAATTCCCTGATTTTTTCCAGAATAACAAAATTCCCTGATAATTCCCTGATTTCCCTGATTCTGTAGACACCCTGAATAACTACTTTTTATGTCCTCTAAAAAAATGAAAGTAATATATAAAATATAATATAATTTGTTTTTCAGCTAAATATTGTTTCTAGTTACTTTTTTGAGTATTTTATATTAATTGTTTTAAAATTAGCTGTTAAGTAAGAAATTAAACCTTTTTTAAGTGAAAATAATCAAAGAATTGCTGTTCTTCGATGTCCTATTTTTTTATGTTGTTGATTATTTGATTAGTTGTTGCATTTAATTATTTTTCTTTTCCAGGATTCTGTCCACTAATGATTTCCACAACAGAATTATTAAGTTATGTGAGTGCTTTTACCAAGAGTGCTTTTTACAAGTTATACAGATATTGAAGTGGTAACATCATAAATAAAAATTGGCAGTTACCGCAATCTCTTGTAATGTTTATCTATTAAATAAACAACCTCAATCTTACATGATATGATGAAACAGAATGCGCAAATTATCATTAACATCTCAGCAGTAAGAATAAACAGTTAATTCTGTAAGAAATTCTGTTTCAAGTCTTTCCATGGTTATTGGTAACATCGTAAATAAAAATTGGCAGTTACCGCAATCTCTTGTAATGTTTATCTATTAAATAAACGACCTCAATCTTACATGATATGATCAAACGGAATGAACAAACCATCATTAACATCTCAGCAGTAAGAAATTCGGTTTCAAGTCTTTCTTGGTCATTGGCGAACGAGAAATCTTTTAGTGAAAGCTCTCTCTTCAATCATATTTGGATTCTTACACGAAAACCAAACTGAAACATTCAGTCAGCGATATTCTCATCTGGTTTGATTTATAGGGGCTGTACTAAATACACGCGCCAATTCAATACCACACTCGTAATTCGACAACATTTAAAAAATAATGTGTAAAGGTTTCACTTCCCGCAAGCTACTCTTGCGAAGTGTAGGTGTATCGCAATATTCTTCACTTGACATAAAAAAAAGCCTCAACCATTTAATACGTAGGTATGTAAATTAATTTAGAATTTGATAATTCTGTGATTCTTAAATAAATAGAAATGAACATTGCCATTTCCAATTCTCTGAATTTTTCGTTTTATAAATACTAGACGGCTGCCTATCACTTTGCTTCGGAAGTCTCATTTGTAATTGAAAAAAAAACATTTTATTTATTCAAAAAAAAAAAA
>JAFIDM010009631.1:364274008-364301396 GCA_023159025.1 Thereuonema tuberculata
GCAACGCGCATGCGAAATTACATCGTTGCCGACAGGATTAACCAAGCAACAATAAACCTGTTGCCTGGCAACGCGCATGCGAAATTACATCGTTGCCGACAGGATTAACCAAGCAACAATAACCCTGTTGCCTGGCAACGCGCATGCGAAATTCCACTGTTGCGAACAGTGTCGATCATGCAACAATACTTCTGTTGCGAGGCAATGCTCGTGCAAATTGTTGCGAAATTCAATTGTTGGTGGACGTAGAATCTTTTTTAATAATATAGATAATTGATCCTCAAAGATGTTCCACCCGTGTCCAAGCTATTTAAGAAATGAAGATGAATAATAAGACTGATGGGAAATAATAATAACAATTAATCAATTAATTGCTTTCGTTAAATTTGTAAGAAATAGTTACGTGTATTTAGAACATACAGATAGTCGTTTGCATAAAATTTTACCTAATTCACTTTTATTAATTTCAGCTTTTTAATCTTTATTTATATAATTAAAATAAAATTTCAATTTTATATTTTTACCAGAAATCGTATAATAGTTGAAGATAAGAGGCGGAAGGATACAAGCATCATTTAAACCAGACATCTGAATTCTAAAGTTGAAGCAGACAATAGTGACTGCTACTAAAATTATCATACATTTCAGCCATACTTTTTTTTTTTTCGTCTTTCTAAATTATAAACTCAGCATTATATGAAATTCCATTTTTCTTTTTTTCGGTTCAGTATTCTTTAGCTTTGTTTGTGGACAAAATGTTACGGATCATCGACGATGCTAAGACGTTGGGAGTCGGTCCTAAGTTGACATCTTTATTTAAGACGCAGGTCACCGACTGTCTATGTCTATGTCAGAAGAAAACTCTCTTCTGCTTTTGGTAAATAAAGGAACAGAATGAAAACAGCCGAAATGAATGGAACTTCTTTCTTAGAATTCATTCACTTCCAAATAGTAGAAATTGAATGAAAACACGTGCGCTTAATATTATTCTAGTGAATAACATTTAAATTTTTAGCAAAATTGGATAACAAAAACGAATGTTTGTATTAACTTCGAAATACAAATACAATTATTTCTTCTTCTTTATCATTTTCGCTATTCGCTAAGTTTTCGGTAAATGTGATTGGAAAATTATTGCATTTAAGAATGATTTTCGTTATTTGTGTATCTATAAAACGAAATTATCAAGAGTATATTTCACAAAAAAATTTAAACCTTCAAGTAATTGTGCTGTTAATCGTTCATTTACATAAACAGGTGTAGATACATAATGAATTGACAACTTAAAATATATTAAAATATTTTAGACAGAAATTACGGTTAGTACTTTTTAAAATATATCTTGTTTAAGATGTTTTCATTTTAGATTTAAAATTATAATTCGAAATTTGCCCATCACTTTTCCATAAGTTTATCAATTTAAATTCTAAATTAATGTTAAAATAAAATGTTCACATACAATTACTACAATTTCATATCGATTGGCAGTTAGTTCTTGTATAGCCTATGTCTAATGTTTTGACAATTGGATTTAGTCCATTTTCATTGTAAACTTAAGAAAACACTCAATTTTGATAAAAAGTTTTTTGAATTATCAAGTCTAAATTAAATTTGCAATGCTTTCCCTTACATGAATAAACTACAATAACTACATTCTAATTAATTATAAATTTTTAATCTTGTTGAAAATATAATATATATATATATATATATATATTGTATATCCGCACCCAATATTTTTGTTCGAAACAATAAGGAAAACATTAAAGAAATTATACTGAAGTTTCTCACTATAGATTTACGGATTTATTTACTTTTCCTCTCGTCTCTAATTTTTATTTATCTGTTTATTTATTTACTTTTATAAAACTGATTAATAAGAAATATTACGGATATGTATGAATCTACATGAAATAAATATGAGTCAACAGACGATGCCAGTTAGCCATTGGAAAATTTCCTTGTATCCAGACCTTCCTTGCTCTTCGTAGATCCTCTATATGTCAGTCAGTTGACTCCACCTCTTCCTTTCCCTTCTACTTATTACTTCTTCCTTTTCTCTCTCAGCATATCTCTTTTCATTTCATTCTCCCATCAATATCGGCTTCAAAACTTCTCCACTTCATTTTCTCTCCTTATTCCTTGCGTTGCTTTTAAATATCTAATTTTTATCAAACGCAATTTCTCAACAGAAACTCCCTATATTAGCCACATCATATAGAAGTAATTTTTTTCTTTGAAAATAAGATAAATTTCCCTTTACTGTGTTTTCTGAGTCTTTTTTGCAACTGCCAAAAAAAAAAAAAAAATTAACATCACATGAACCTTTTGTTGTGGTCAGTTTGAAATAAAAGCAATGATTTCAAATATTTCTTCTCTTACGTGTCATAAAAACAGCCTATAAAATATTCTCTATTGACTAAATGTAATTTAGGAATTTATTAATGTTTTTGCGGGTTTTTATTTTCTTTTGAGAAAGAATTAAACATAGAAAAGATCATGAATGATAAATTCGAAATCAAATTTTAAAAATTAAAAAAAAAAAACAACTCTTTATTCCATATTTCTTCCTAATTTCTTCTCTTCTGGAACTATTATTATAAATCCACAACATACTCACATAAATAAATGCGATAAAACTTACATTTATTTATGTGAGTATGTTGTGGATTTATAAAAAAAACTCTTATAATACTGTATTTGAAATATCTCGTTTATGATCTTTAATCTAGTTTCAAATTATTATTAATCAAAAAATAAGTGCTATTATAAACATAAACAATTGAAATTAATGTAGGTAAATATTATCCAGGTTTAAATATACACTAATAACAATAGCAACAATCTATAAACACTGAAGTTATCAACTATCTCAATGGCCTAAAACAACAAATAATTAGCTACATCCTTCAACATAAACAAACACCTTATCTTATTTCCAGGACTTAATGCGGAATAAAGAAGATAAATTTAAATAATTGGTAAATAATTGAGACTAAAACAGACTCCAGATGTAAACAGATGAATTTATCTCTGGTTGAGTCCAGACGCACTTTCTGATGATGATAGCCTATGTTACAAATGCTCTAAGAATGCGACAATGATAACTTGTTTTCTATTAGCTTTTGATCTTTAAGGAATTAAAAACTTGTAAGATTTGAAGTAAAGAAATTACGGGAAGCGATTTCTTGAAAGAAAAAGTGGTTCATATGCATATTGGATGCACCCTACCAAGAGTCAAGCTTTGCATACAGATATATTCAAGTGATATACAGGTCATTTACTACACAAACATCTTAATCTAAATATGTATCATAATAATAACATAATAGGGGGTACGAGAACTTCCCGGTCACCCTGTATATGAGAATAACGTCCTTATTTGTGAAAGAACACATATTAACTTCTAGTAGAAGAATATTTACGATTTTCAAGAATGAAAACTGTTAAATACGATGAGTTTGCGAGCTTAATGCTTTTAAATTAAGCTTTTTATCAATATCTCACGACTTGCATGATTTTCATGTTATCTCTAATACCACGAGCTACATGTCAGTTCTTATCGTTACACTATTTTAAAGTTAAAAGTAATTTTATTAATAATAGCAAATTTTTACGTGCATGATACATATATAACAAGAAAAATAAGGATAAAAACGCACACATTTAAAGGATTCACTGAGCTATTTTTGGAAATTTCGTACCAAAAATAGTATCAAAATTTGGTATAGTCTGTCTTGGGTTCCGGTACGAAATTTCCAAAAATAGCTCAGTGAATCGTTAATATATATTATATGTCCTCTTCTCTATTGGAGTCTATTTCTAGTTGATTAGCTGTTCCAGTGAGTCAATTTAATTTCAAAAGAAATGACCTAATGAGTCTATTCTGAATACATTCATGCCTGTTTCTTTAAAGCACAAAACCAAAAACTAATTTTCACCAAAAAAAAAAAAAAAAAGTTTATCCTTTATTCAGTTTATGTCGTGCTATCTCCATGAATTTTTCTTTGCAGCAGCGTAAGAATAATCAAATAATCTATGAAGTGAACAATGATTAATACTAAGTAAATCTTCGAAAGAGACGATCAGAGATTTCGACTAGACTTCACAGATGGTTGATCATTCCCATTGGAAATGATTCGCAAGGATTCAGAGGTCAAAGTTCATGTGGACACACCGCAGATCTTAATGTAGTCTGTTCTTGGCGAACCAGGAGATTGAGTGCTGAGTCTATGGCTTCGGAAATACTGTTTTTACTTTTCATTCCACCACAATCGATTCCATTCCCACCTGTTCAATCTGGTTTTAAAGCGAGTTAAATAAGGGAACTGAAGAAATAAAATAATAAAAAGAAAAGAAAATCTAAACAGAAATATTATCTAAGATGCACCTGGAAGTCAGATGAAGTTGCCAACTATGTATTATTTCAAATTTTTGATATGAAATCACGAAAATTAAGAGATATTTATTTCAATAAATGTATGGTTTTATACATTTATTTTTGTTTTATTTTGAAGATTTGAAGACTTTTCAATAATTTGAACTTTTCAGATATGAGCGTATTTAAAAAAATCAACAGTAAAAGTAATGAAATTTTTATTCTGTAATATCGAACTTAATAAAACGATAACGTGTACATTTGCTACGTATCACGTTTTCAATACATACAACTTCATGTAAACGCTTCATAAATTCGGAAAATTTAAAAGAATTTAGAATTTAAAATTAATTAGGGGTTTCTAAAGAAACTAAAATTCTAAAATAAACAATGGGGGGGAGGGAGTCAATACCTCAGCATCAACTAACTTCACTTTTTAATAGACAAAAATTAACAAAACAGGAAAATTACGGACAAATTAAAAGTAGACTTTATTCGTAGAATTTTTGGAAAAGAAAAAAAAAAAGAAGTATTTCATAATTAATGACTTTTAATCTTCATCGCACAAAATTGGTGCAGATAAAAATTCCCTACGTTAAAATTTGGAGAGTAGGAATTCAATGTTACTTTTAAAAACTGTTTACAAACTGAAATGTACCGCCATATTGAAGCTACTGCAGCGCTCACAGTGGTCTGCGATAGAAGTAAAATACTGACTAATTCACAACTTTATTTTTACGTGAGATTTTACATGCGACGAGCAGTAAGGCGACAACATTAAGGGCAAATGACAGCCAACTTGTCTTGTCATTGTTAATGAATGTTCGCAAACCAAAAATTCTGGAATGCAAATCAAAGTCTTCCCGAAGAACGGAACATTGGAACATTAATCTTAATTATCATAGTGTGACTTCACATTCATTCTCGATTCATTTCGGATGGAATTTTATCCAATTTGTTTTCTAGATATTTTCAATTACAATCAACAATAAAGGAAATTAATTAAAGTTTCTTTTTGAAGCAGTTCTTCTAAAATAAAATAAGCCTTCACTTGATCAATAACCAGTTTATTACTCACAAGCAAGAGACCTACAGTTATTTCAATAATTGAACTTTTCCAAAAAAAAAAAAAAAAACCTGCAAGGTTCTGTTAGGCTTAGCCGAGAGATCTCACTGTTTAAATGGCTGATAAGCCTAAATCTGGGTTCGGATACCGCGCCAGTGTGGATGTTTCCTTCTTTTGGATTCTTTCGTGCATTTGTATCATCTTCTTTTTCTCTGTCTGATGATTTCGTTATTTTTACAGTTTCTACGTTAGACCCAAAGAGTTTTTACTAGAGGATTTTTTTCAAATCGGTTTCTTTTCTTTAATTTCAATTGCAGTACCTCTCCCACTCATACAGGGCCAATTAATTTACAGATCCATTTCGAATAGCGCAACTCGCGGAGAAATGGAACTTGGCTTTTATTTTGACTTGCTATTATATATTAAAGCCTTAACATATTCAAGTGTTAAGTAGAGTTAGGTCTAAAACAAAAAACAAAGTATGAAAGGTTAGAAAATTACCAAACATTCGAGTCCTTAAATGTTTGGGGACTTGATAAGGGTTGTAACCTCTTATGTCCGAAAATAATAATCAATTTAACGTGCGTTGAAGATAATACAATAATAAAGGAAGGCATAAAAACGCACACAAAATAAAGGTTCACTGAGCAATTTTTGGAAATTTTGTACCGGGTTTCTTTTGGTTCCACTGAGCTATTGAGTACTGGGCGAACCCAACTGATGCGAGATAGGAATCTCGAAACACCCCGTCTTGGGTTCCCGGTAAAAAATTTCCATAAATAGCTCAGTGAATCTTTATTTCGTTTGCGTTTTTATGCCTTCTTTTCTTATTACGTCCGAAAACAGGAAAAAAAAATCTAGGATTGTGGACCAGTTTTTTTTTTTTTTTTTATTGAAATACCATCGCTTTGTTTGTAAACCCATTCAGAAAAAGTCACAACTTTCTTTGTCCTTTTACGCTTCTATACAGAGCGTAACTTATTGCAGGAGAAGCCTTATATCAACGCTCTGTCTGTCCGTCCGTCGCAGAAAAATCATATCTCAGGAACATGCTAGAGACCTGATCTGTACCGTGAGAAAGGTCTTGCCAAGACTTAGCTCATAGCCGTTGAGAACGCGTTTCTACCTTGTGTGATTCTCAAGTTATAGGTTTTGTAGGGCAGCGATTCTCAAAGGATGTGCCGCGAGAAAAAAAAAAACAACATTTTTATTAAGACGGGAAAATAAGAATAAAATATAAAATAGGTATTAAAGATTTTCAACAATTATTTATTAACACAAGAGGAACACAAGAGGAACAACTGGAATGGTTAAAATTAATGAACTTGATTTTTATAATTCAATGAGAAATATGGGCTTGTTTAAATTAAGCAAAAAAGATTGAGAAACACTGGTCTAGGGTTATGGGCGGCAAAAATAAAGCAACATTACCACGACGTTTGTTGTTTCTGAACCAATTTATTTCTTTTTTCTGATAAAAAGAATTTTTATCAATTACAAATTGAAATAAAAAAATTATAAGGAAATTCTTATAAAAATTCTAAGGAAACTCTTATTTTCAAAGACATCAAAACGTCCGATAGAGATTTTAAATTTTTGGCAGGAAAATCCTTTTAAATTACAGAAAATATTTCACATACATTCTGTATAGAAGGTATTTAGCACCCCTTCCATTTGTATTTTTTTTTCCACTTAATTTTCGTAATTTTAAGCAATGATTGAATTTAAGTAATATCTTTTGCACAGATTTAAAAAAAAAAATCCCTCTAATTTGGCGTATTTGTATTATGTTTAGCCTAGGAAAGTGAGAATGTGTCTGTATGTGTGTGTCCCTAATAACTTCTGAACTGTTTGATGACTCTTCTTGAAAATTGTCGTATACATTTAACGCAAAAGAAGATCTACCTTGTTTTATATTTTTTTTCCATGTAGATCCTTGCCGAAATATTAACGAGAAAATATTGAAAAAAAAATCCCAAACGAAAGGAACGCATTTTTAGCGATATCTTAAACAAAGAATATTCATCCGTTTATTAACCTTCTTAATACCTGCGCGAGTATTAACTGATTCACGCAACTTCAGGATGGTTTTGCTGAAGTAAAAACTACTGTAATTAATTTAGACTGTTTAAGAAACAAAGGAAGAAAATTCACTGTTTTTATTCAGCAGATACTCAGACAACAAAAACAATTACTCAATTATTATTGAGGAAACAAAAAAGGAACTCTTTAAAAGAAAAAAAAGAAACAGTCAGATGTTAAGAAAAGTAGACTTCAAGTTCTTGATTCAGGAACAATTTGCTTTTTCAAATTAAAATAATTTAGCTCCGATTATTTACAATTTTAATGTTATTTGAAGCAATTCAGAAGGTGTCCAAATATTATACTTCGAAATGAGGAAAAAAACATGTTTTTAAAATATCTTTCCAGTTATAATAAAGAAAGTAATTCTTTCTTTTTTAAAGAAAACATGAAACTTCTGGTGTCTTAACTTCTTTGAATAAACCTAGTGATGTTCCGTGTTTTTCTTTCGTAATGTCTCGAACTCAGTTGGATGTTGCCGTTGGTTTTTCCTGTTCTTCGACTGAAGGAGTTTCCGTTGACTGAGGAAAAGTGCTTCCGTTGTGCAGCTAATCTAAACTCAGAAATCCCCCGTTCTCCACACACACAAACTTGTCAACTCAGCGGCAAAAGCACCCACTAATTGAGCGTCGGAGCTAATTCAATAACTTTTGCTGGCCACCCTACTAATTGGGCTTCCATGTTAGATTACTGATAATAAAGGAAGAAGCAGAAGAAGACGACTGACGTTAAATAATAAGGAACTGAAACGAGGAAGAAAATAAAAAACGCGAAGAAAAGATTCAGGAGGAGTCCAAAGACGATCAGAAATAAAGAAAAACATCTAATTTTGATAAGAAACTTTAATAAAGAGGTAACTTTGAAACTGACGTCATTCCGTCTTATAAAAACTTAGGAAGTTTTATTACGTAGCGGTACAATTTTTTTATAAATCTTAACAGAAAGTTTAATTAACTATATTTCATATATTTATATTTTTAATGATCAAGGACTTGTTTTTGACAATCTGATTATTGTTAAATTATTTATGTGCCAAAACACAAATTAAAAATAATGGGAATATTTTTAATCCCATTGAATAATAAGTGTTTTTATTAATCAGAATTTACAAGTACAGTCCAATGGGTTTTAGGTTTTATCGTAATTGACACATGTTTTATGAAATGAATTGAAATAAACACAAATTAAATAATAATAAACAATAATAACGGAATTTAACGTAATGAAAAATAAAAAAAAAAGTTAGGAAAAAAATAAAAAAGAAAATTAGGAAAATAAGAAAACCAAAATAAAAAAACAAACAAAGCAACGTGGACATTGAGAAAAAAAAAGTAGATATACGGATTCGAACCGACAACCTTCAGTATATGATCCAAAACCTTAACCATCAAGCTATAGCTGATAACGCAAATGTGAGAAGGCTAAACAGCGGAAATCCAATGAAAACAATGCCAAATATCGTGAACATGGGGAGAGGGAACCTGCAATTGCCCTATTCCTATATCGTTTGGGCCTCTGAACACATGGTGAAGCCCGTTGGTCGATCCGACTTTCGTTCAGGAATTTTTAGGAGGATTTTGCCAACAATGCCAAATATCTGGAATAAGGGGGGGGGGGGGCGTTGGCCCATGAAAATACCCCTTTCCTACGGTGTTTGGGCCTCTGAACACGAAGGAGAAATCCGTTTGTTGATCCCACCTTCGGTTCGGGAGTTATTAGGTATGGACAGACGCGGACGGACGGACAGGACAATCGCAATAGCTACCGATTTTGGTCGCTTTCACAATAGCTCCCAAATGGGTCGCTAAAAAGAAGAATTAAATTTGCATTTTTTACTTGAGATGTGTAAATCGGATTAATATTAATCCTATCAAACCATTAGCAAATTTATGGATTAGCTGAAAAGTTTAATATTCACTGTTTAAAACCACGATACAAGTCTTTTGTTGGGTTCTAATACTTTCCTTTGGGAATTATTTTGTAAAAATTTCTAATCAAGGACCCACATGTCAAAGATTTCAAATATAATAGTTAGATCGTTTCTATTCCTTAAATATACTTATCACGTTACAAGAAGATCCACCCAGGTAGTTTAAAAGTTATTAAGGGGAAGCACATACACATACACAGACTAAGTGATTTAATTCTTTTCCTAAGAAATTTAGTTCAAAGCTGGTATTTAAATGTTAGAATTATATTTTTGCAAGTGGCAAACAGTTATTGTAATTTGATCATCTCCAAGCGAAACAGTCGTTGAGTTATTGCCATGATATTACAAAAATAATAAAAACTAACGTAAGTAAGAAAAATAGTTGATTTTGACAATATATGATTTTGAATTAAGGTATCCTTTGAAGTAGTTAAAAATCTAAATATTCTACTGAATATTTTGCCTAATATGCCGCAGTAAAACAAATAACAACAACAGTAAATGCGTAACAAAAATAACAACAAAACATGTAACAGAAAAATAACAATATTCAGATTTTGTATTGCTTCACTGAAAGAACACTTTCAAAATGTTGTGGTAAGATGCTTTCCTTTCTAAGATAGATTTGCTCAAAATTAATTTTGATATTATCGAATTACAAGAAAATAGTAATTTAAATAATGCCTGTGAAGAAACCTTCTTCAGTTTACAGTTAATATATAATCAGGATAAGTCTTGATTTCTCAAAAGTACTCGTGTTTCTACTGTTTGCAGAAGAGCACGGCTGTTTACAGAATGTAATGGCAAACTGTAAGCAAACAAAACAAAACACAAAAAATATATCCATCATTCCTTAGAGCAAATATTGCTTTAAGTTATTATTCTTTGGTAAAATTCAACTAAAGGGAATTCGAATTTTTTTTTTCCATGAGCTATAAATGTTAGTTGCTAATCATTCCTTTTTTTTTCTATTTAAACTTTAAGTATTATTTTGGATTTATATCGATTTCAAAACATTTCGTCTCTTCTTTTACATTAAGAATGAGTAGATTAAGTAGTAATTTCAGCGTTTTTTATTTATTCTATTCGTTTGGATTTACTTTTTTCTTCAGAAATTATTTCAAAACTCATTCCTAAAATAATCGAAGTATTTTACAATCTTTGCTGTATTTCATCCCAACACCATATACTCACTTTTATCGAAAGTTAAAAATAAATCTTACATCAGCGAAATACAAGCTGAATTTTAAACTTAAGAGGAATTGAAAGGATAAAATTAAAATTCTTTTTCTTTTTTTTTTTTTTAAATTTCGTAATATTTGTGAAGAAAGCACCACACATTTCACATTTCTAGGCGACTGTTAGACGGGTGAAATACTAATCCAATCAACAATTAAAGCCTCTTTTATATCACTACACTTATTCAATTTTTTTTTCTCCTAAGATTAGTGTAAGGCACTACTTGCCAAATTTCTTGGAACAGATACTCAGGAAACCATTATGGAATGGCTTCAAATCTGGAGAGAAAGAGAAGAAGAAGCAGACAAAGGAAAGGAAGGAAACATCCACGTCTGCAACAGGATTCGAATTCAGATTCAGTCTCATGACGCTACCTCCTTTATCACAATGCCTGAACGTCGTTGATTTCTATTAGTCTATAAAATTTGTGCAACACCACATTGTAAAGTGATTGTCTGCGGATTAGAGGAGCCGGTGAAGGTAATCGGATTTTTTTTCTGGGTATTTCTCCTTCAGACGGTCGTAGTGTTTACCTAACAGTTTATAAAATGGAGACTGTGTTTTTTTCCCACTTGCGGTTAAATGGTGAGGGCATCGGTCTGACTACCTGACTTTCTTTATCTAACTTCATCCCAATGGTCGCCGAACTGTTGGGGACATACTTCCAATGCCCTCGTATGTGTCAGTATGACCTGTAAAATAGGGTCTTTTAGCTTTTAGACCACTGCTAAGAGGCTCATTATGACATAGATAAGTCTATACGTTTTTGATTCTGTTAGATCGCCGTAATAAACGAATTTAGATGTCATTTCATTATTACATTTTCTAATAACAAAAAAGCATGTTCTATTGTCGTTTAACAATGTTCACGGAACTTTAATACTGACTATAGTTCTGTAATTGTGTATAGGTACCTTCTTGTCTGTAGTCCCGTATCATGTACCAATGAACGATACTAAAGTCCCAGTGTTATCCAAATTTAGCCAATCACTGTTTTATGTTATCATTTTATCAATAAAGTTACTTTTTTTTTCTGTGGATTAATATTTTTTTTAACTTATATATTTTTTGATAATTATAATATTTTACATTCACAATTAAGAGTAATATAGAGTAGTATAGAGCTTAAATTAACTGAAAATCAAAGACTGCATTTGATGAGAAAATACATTAGTTACCCAAGAAAACGAGAGCAGTCATTACTAAGTAATGAGTTTATTAAAAACAAATATCTCACCTGAAGAAATGACTGACTTCAGACCATATTCAGCAAAAAGTAAAGAATTTTACAGCTTACCTGTAATAAAAGAAGAAAAGAAGAACATTAATAATAAATTAAAATAAAAAGTGTATCTTGTAATATAAGATATTATAAGATATAATATAAGATAAAAATATTATAATATAATATAATAATGTAATTATAAGGTAATAAAAGATATAATATAAGGGTTTCTTATAATATAAAACATAATTAGGCCACAACAACTTGGAATTACTTTCAAAATTAAGAAATATTTTAATTTCTTAACTTATTCGCTTTAATTTTACTGTCACAATAAACAAACAAACATATTACGTACTGTATATACAATAGTAGATGAGAAGATACAATCTATACCTTGATATTTCTTCAAAAATACTTTTTCAAAATGAAACGTTAGAATAAGGATAACATATTTTATATATATTATGCGATGGTATTATAATTATCATTACGACTACCAATGTTATTTATTTTCTTTATTTCCTATTTGAAAATTATTATGCGAGTGAAAGGACCGTAATGGACTTATCTGATAATTTTTGGTATTGCTAGATATTGCTGTACCATTGTATAGCCGATGAAAAATAGATATGAAAAGCATTTGAAAGAAAGGAATCTTTGGTTTCCGCCGATTTTTAGACTACTTTCCTATACACACTTAGTGCGTCTCCTGCTAATAAGCCGCTGGATGGATCATCTTCAAACTTGGTATGCATCTTTAAGAACAATCTAACTTTTATATTTAAATCTTTTCAACTGAGTTCTCAGCAAGAAATCACAGAGAGAAGGCGACAAAAATTAAAAAAAAAAAGTATTGGAATAATCTAAACAATGGATTTCTATCCCATTTCTGTCAATACTTTCTTATTTTAAACAATGAATTAGCTAATCCATTCCCCTTTTAGCTAATCCACTAATTAAGTAGCGGCTTGATATGATTTCGACAACTTAAAAAAGTAAAATAGAATATCCTGCAGCTTATTTTGAGTCGAAGTTTGACAATGAGATTTTAATCTATACACTTAAGGCATTGGCTTCCATCTCGCAATGAGACAAGCTGAAATAATTACTAAGAAATAATAAAATAACCAAAACCATAATGAAATCGAGTTAGTTAAATAATATGTGAACTGACAACAACAGTGATTTATGTTATTTTATGGAATAATGATGCTGTATGGCAGACATCTAATTTATTATGTCATCGCAGTTAAAAATCGTTCATAATATGATTCATAAATGAATATCTTGTGTCTGAGATAGCTTTTACTAACTTATTAACAATCATCAGACAGCACCAATCACATCTTAACATGGAAGTCCTACAGAGAAAGAATATTTCAAACTTGAAAAATACCATGGTCTCCAAAATAATAAGATAGAAAAAATAAATAAAAACTCACTGAAAGGTACAGTGAGAGAACTGGTTCATGTGCCAGTTTAGCGCCAAATGAATTAAATAGATTTAATTTGTACGCCCATTTAACTCCTTTGACAATTAATGTTATTAGTGTTCTCATTTTCGAGGCGACTTCTTTTTTTTTTTTAGTTTCATTCCCGAAACCCCATCAGATTTAAAGTAATAGTTAGGCTTAAAGTCTACAAATCGAGGGAGTTAATATCTACAAAAACAATTTTTTAAAAAATTGGATATTTTACCTGATACAGTAATTGGTATATAATACTGTTGATTTTAAAAGCTGTCTTATGTTTTGTTACGTAAATTGTAAATAGGAAGCTAAGCCAAAAGAATCCATCAACTAGACTAGAAGGAAGATGGAGTGATCCCACGGTGGATTAATGCCAAATCTCGTGATCTAACTCTTGACTGAGTTACGGAAATACATCAAAAGTGAAGTGATCCTCTACGAGTCTAAACGCAAACAATTCAGAACGCCCTGTAATTGCCACCAAAAAGCTATATTTCGCAGAGATTTGAATAACTTTTGCTTTTTTTGCAGGATTATTTTTGAAAACCCTACGAATTATCGAACAAAATTAATGAGAATTATTATTATTTCGGTTTATTATAACCTTTACTTTGCCAGTTTACTGTAGCTTACTACGTATTATTGAAGGGAGTAAATACTTCAAATATTTCAATATTGAGGCTATTGTAGTTCTTATTTTTTTTTTCGGTTATCCTATGATGTTTCACAAAATGAAAAATAAATAAATAAACAAATAAATAAATAAATCCACAGTTAACCGCCAAATTCTCAATTTAAGTTTGCTCTCAGCCCTAAACCTAAAAAGTCAGTGAAAAAAGACTTAAAAACTCACATTTTTTGCAAACATTTATTATTTGGAAATTATAATAGTGTAATTGTTCATTAAATTTTTGTCTGACTTACATATAGCTTTCTATTGATTGTATAATAAACTCCAAAAATGTGTGTAGTAATTGCCCTAAATCAGCAAATACGCCATGCCATCTTCCAATAAATTTTCCTTGATCAAATTTATTGTTTCATTTTCTCATCCTCAAACACTGTTGTGCTTCAAGTTTGATGAATTGTCAGGAAGACCTAGCGGAAGTCACGTGAGTCTTTTGTTGATCTTTTGCTTTAAAGTAGATAAGTAAAAGCATTTATTAATTTATCCGATTCAATTAATTTCTCCGCTAATGTAACGTTGATGTAAATAAATAAGTGAGGAATAATAATGTGAATTTATTATAAATTTAATCATTACAAACAATTTTGTACATATAATATAAAAACAGTAGCTGTTTATATTATGCATACAATTTTCCAAAGATAATTAAATAAATAAAATAAAGCTAGCAAAAAACATGCCTTTGAGTAGACTCGCGCACTGTTAAAATTACTTTTGGAAATTTGCTTATTAACTATATAAATACATGTTAAGATTGAAGGTATTTATATAGTGACTAATGCTACGATGCTATAGGATTATTATAAATTATAAATTTTTATTTCAGTTTCAGAACTAATGGCGCTTTTGTTATTCTCTTTCTTATGGCTTTTTCCAAGTTTTTATAAAATTTTAATATTGCGAATTTCTCTCATGACATTTCTATGCCTGTTTCGGCCAGTTCGGCCAGTGAGTTCGGGATGTAGCGATAAAAAGTAAGATTTTCGTTTTTATTGCTAAAGACTAAAGTTTCTTGCTTATTAATATTATTTTCAGTTTATTTTAGATAAAAAAATATTTTTTTTTTAATATCTCTAGCCTATAGTAATAAATTTTAAAAATATATTACCAAAATAAAAGAGTTTTAAAAAATTGTTTCTAAAGACATTTTCGATTTTCAGTTAGTCAAAAGTTGACAAAATTTGACTTATTATGTTGTTTTTTTTTTAATAATAAATCATTTATTTTTAAAAGATAAATCTTTATTTAATTTGGATCTGTCCTTACAAAAACGATAATGGAACACCATTTTAAAGTGCATTTTTATTGAAATGCTATATTTGCAGATTACGACGCTGTAGGGTTATTAGAAATTACAGTTTTTTGTTTCGGTTTCAGGACTAAAGACGCTTTGGTATGGCCTTTCTTATGACTTTTTCCAAGTTTTTAAAAACAAAAATTGAAAGAAATACTCAATAAACACACTAAAAAACATTTTAAGTTATATATTTAAGAAGTAATAAAAAACAATGATTCTTTTTAATCTTGCTGACGATGGAGGACGTGACGCCTCTGCAACTGTCCAAGGATCCCCCCTTTTAATTATGTATGTTTTTTATTATTTCTTAAATATATAACTTTAAATGTTTTTTAGTGTGTTTATTGAGTATTTCTTTCAATTCTTAGTTTTTCCACACACATTAAATACACCAAAAACAAATAATTCTTATAAAATTTTCAGTTTTAAGTGTTGTAAATATGATTGTGCACTTCTACATGGTTTTCTATGTGGGCATCATATTTCTAGTCATAGTAGATTTTGAATAAAACGATTCACAAAATGTGATCGAGTGAGCACTCGCTTCGCTCGTTTAATTACTCAGAAATGTCTTAGAGCTTTTTATTTTTTTTTCTCAAAAGGAATCAAATAATCTCATTGGGAACATCGTATTTAATTAATATAAATAGTCACTTGCTAACACAATATTCTTATGTAAATCAACGATTTTTTTTTTAATTTCTAAAAACCTTAAACAGCTGAATGGAATAAACAAATTTAACTGCCTAATTAATTATATTAATTTGCTCATCCTCTTTAATTGTTGTCAAATTCTTTTATCCAAAAATGTAGAATTGTTGGCGACAACGAACAAGCTATTCCAATGAAGTTCATTATTGATTGTAAATCATTAAAAATTCGGATAAGCACTGACAGATAATGGAAAAATATGTAGAATGTACGTCGTATCGCGCCTAACCTATTAATTGTTTTTCATTTTTTAAGTTTCTGAATTTGTAAAAAAAAAAAAATAAGTAAAAGAAATTCAAACCAGAAATGTTTTAATTCCAGAAATGAATCAAAATGGGATTATTTAAATGCTTCATCTTCTAATAAAGCAATAATCGTCAGCTATTAGTACGTTCATGCATTAAAATATTTGATAGAATTCTATGAAATTAATTAATTAAAAAAACAGTTCTTTCTTTTAACAAAAACTAAATGTCTTTAATGGCTCATTTCTGATTGTAAAGTGATGGTTTCGACACTGTGTTGGAATAGTCCATTGTCAAATAGAAACTGAGTTAAATGTTAACTCTTCTGGAGTAAAGGCGAGCGAGCATTAGACAGACCGTCCAATCTCAACTAGAGCCAATCGTCATGTAAGCCTGTAACTTTGGTGCTTCATCAGCCACGAAAGCTCATATGGGAGGGAAACCTATCTGATTGTAAAACATTGAAGTTCCGACCAACCATTGCTAGATGACAAACCTGTGAAATGTTAACAATGGATCCAGCGAACATAATATTTTTTTTTTTTTTTTTGACTGGATTGAAAGCGAGGTGATTTTACTTTGATAATTTGAGACAATTTTACAGAATCTACAATGCGGCAATGTTCGATCTCACATCCTAAGAAACACTTTATGAATCATTTCATACTTTTCTCAAGTAAAGTTTCCACGTATTTGTATGTCAACTCTTTTAAAGAGCCACTGACTTTACTGTATCTTATTACATACATATGTTTTTATTTTATAGAAATTCGTGTATAGATTTATGTAAAACATAAATGATAATTTTGTAAGGTCAGTTTAAAACGTTCATTGTAGATAACAAAGAAGTTCAGAACTTGTAATTATAAAATATAAATTGCTATAAGTACCGTTAATTTTATTTTTTTTTTAAGACAAGAAGCGCATTTTTAGGCTTCTGGTAGGAAGCCTACTAATCCCGGTTTGTCCTTCTGTCTGTGGACAAGTATCCCACAAATCAACGCACAACAATCACAACAATCGCAACAATTGTGCCTTTTGCATTCGCAACAATCACATCACAATACAGCTCAGCAACAATCATAACAATCACAATAATTGCAACAATTGCGCCTTTGGCATTCGCAGCAATCACATTTATAATAATGAGGAAATTAAAGGAATAACGCAACATAAATGACTTATCAGAAGTCGTTTCGAAGCACTGTGATTGGTTTACTAATCGCTATCCCTACCTTGCTTTATTACTTACCTGCAATTTAGATAAAGATTCTTAGATCTAAAAGACACTTATCCAACATTCATAGTATTTAGTATAATTCATTTATAATTTCATTTATAGTATTTTTTTTTAATCGTTTCAGGCCAACTAAGGACCACATTAAGATAACTATTTTCTTCTCTTTTCCTTCATCCTTTCAGAATCGACTCTTTTCATCCGACCATTTGGCTCCAGTTGTTTTCCTTTTCCCTATGTCTTCCTGAAAACCACTGAATTTCTTTTGTAATCTGAATTTGTCTCTGTTGAGTAGGGTCTCCCGATCAATCTGCATTTCTTCTAAGTCCTTTTTTACTTTGCCACCCCACCCATTTTCTTTGTCTGTTTTCCTGTTTTGGAAGAAAGTATGGATTTTCTTTGTTAATCTATCTTCCTTCATTCTCTCTAGGTGCCCATAGAAGGTAACTCCTGATCTCATCCGTTATTTTAGTGCATAGCAAGTAAATTTCTCTACTTGGTCTCAAAACCCAATCGCCATCTTTATTCTTGATTGGACCTAATATTTTTCGCAAGATTCTTCTTTCCTACTTTTCAAAATCTTCTAGTGCCATTTCGCATCCAGATAGTATTTATGTGTATTTATTGTATGTGTTTCAGACCCATAGAGGACTTCAGGTTTTACAACTATATTATAATGCCTCAATTTAACAGCTTTAGATAAACATTTTTTATTGTACTTTCATGTAGGCTCTTTTCATTTTTTCAGTTTTAATTTTAATTTATAGTATTTAGTATAATTCATTTATAATTTCATTTATAGTATTTAGTAAAATTCATTAATGGTATTTGCTTCTGATAAAACCATCTTCATAAATTTTCACTTATTTTCTTTGAGTGTTTTTCATTTAGTAAAGGAACGAAAGGCTGAAAACTTTAACAACACAGGAAGTTTCCGTTAACCTGAAGCTAATAAGGCAAAGCTATTGGGAATAAGACATTGGCCAATTCTTATTCTATCTTACACAACTTTTATTTATTTATTTGAGATAAATTAGGCGATAAAGATGAAGGCACTAGAACAGAACTATTGAAAACCTCTTAAACGCATGAGCTTCAAAGGATTTAATCTTGGGAAAAAAAAAAAGACGATAAGACTCAAGTATTATCAGAAAATGAAGAAGATGGATCATCTAACTTAGCCAGCAAACAATGAGTTAAAGTAGAAGTCACAAATTGATCTCAAAGGTTTTAAGGTGAACACTGAACTAAAGAAAACGACCTTTGTTTACAAATACTTAAGAGAAATACAAACATATAGTGAAAGAAATACACAGATTTAAATGTTGTAGAAATTAAAGGAAAGTTAATGAGAAGCACCTGAAAGTAGTTAAACTTACTCCTTACATAGATTTATTTTCTTTTTAAAGTCTTAAAAACTATTCAAAATATAATTGTTCAAATCAACCATATCTCTTTTAAACGTTCTGAAATTGATTAAATCCCCAATGACTATCTAACGATTCCTTAGTCAAATTAATTTTAATCAGAGCTTTCGCAAACTTATAATGGATTGTGATGCATTGTTAGATTGTAATGAAGATGCCAATGTTTGCCATTAATTAATTGTTTCATTTCAAAGCGAATTACTGTAGAATTATCATTAATTCAAAAATAAATTTCTCCACAAAAATGGACATGGGGAAACTTTGAACTAGAAAAGTTCTGATAGTCTCTTGTCATCTATTTGTTAACAAACTTCAATTCACTTCATTCCCTGGTTCAAACGTTACCAAAGGAAATAAAAAAAAGTTAAACACATACAGATGCACTAGTTTTTAAGCTAATAATCTATGTCACTCTGTATTTTATGAGTTTCTCTCTAAAGAATGTAGAAATAAAACTTTCTGTTAAGATACTTATTATAATAAATTCTTGAATAATTGTAATCTAATAAATATTCTTTGAAAACATAAAAAACCTTAAAAATGCTTTTCCAAACAAATTTTTGGTTTTTTTCCAAAGAATGATTATTTTATCATTATTATTAATTCTAATAATTGTATTTCATTTAATTATTATTTATCATTTTAAGGGTTTTCTACATGAAGTTAAAATGTAAAGACCTGGAAAAAACAGGATAAAAAAAACATTTTGTGTCTTTTTTGACTCATCCAAATCTGCAAAATTAAGTTCTATTTATCTCTTTCTATTATAGGTTCCTCTACAGATTAGTTCTTGTCAATATATTTACATTAAGTCAACGTAAAGAAACATTCTTTCACGTCGAGTTCCATAGAAAAGTTAAAATAACTTTTTACTTAACCCTTCCATTCTATCAAACACGAGAGCTATTGTATAAATAAACAAATAAAGAATAATTTTCCTATTAAATGCTCTGTATACTTTACAAATACCTAATAAGAAACTAAAAAAAAAAAAACACCCTAAAATGTAATCTTAATCCAAAAATGTTTTTTGTTTTTTTTTTAGCTAAGGATTAGAATGACTTGCTCAGCTTAAAATCCTCTGTTATTAGTTGATCTGGATCCATCATTAATGATTGCCCATCAGTCCTTTAATCAATGAGTAATTACTTCTTTCAGATAATTAATGAAGAACTAAAGATGGCATACTCTGTTTGCAAAGAAGAAAATATTTAAATTCCCAATAGAAACTACGACAAAGAAAAAAAATATCTCTAGCAATCTTTAGCAATTATCTTCCTCGACTCGTTAAGCGTTGTGAAGTCATTGGAGAAAAGTTGTCGGGAAATCGACTTGTTTCTGGAAAGGAAGAATTCCTTCGACATAAATACGCGCCATTACTTCTAGGAACGAGTAACGGTCACAGATATTCGCTCCCATTAAGGGGAAAGAACCCGATTCCTTTTACAATTGTTTTTAGTGGAAAGAAAGAGATCATAGCATCTTCTTTAACGTGTTATGGTTACATTAATGCTGGGGAGCAATAAATTTTCCTGTCAATGACAAATTAAAGTTAACACTTTCTATTTTAATCATCAATTTATTAAAATCATTACTATTTCAATCATTTCGTCAAAAACAAAAAAACCGTAGATAGTACATCACATGATTCAAAATTTCCAGAATTGACTTTTTTCTCGCTGTCGTAGCAATTATATAGAATGGATGTTTTATTAATAACTCGCCCTTTAAATTACATTGGGTTTATTGAATAAACTGGTGAATAGTTGATGGAACCGCCCTTCACGCTGATTGACTGTGTTCACTAATCTGTGGTTTTCCGAATCAAACAGCAATTAAAACCCCGTCCTAACAAGTAAAACCAATTACGAAATTATGAAGACCAATTTAGAATTCATTTTGGCAAAACTAATGTCATTCAGTACGAGTTTAAAGTGGATTAATTTAAAGAAATACATAAAAATTCGTGAGAATTAAACAAAATTGCCGCTTTCAAATACTTGTATTTCAGGTACTGTACTTTGTTTTTTTTAAACCGAAGCCTCGTGATCTTAAGTTCGATTTAAAAAAAAAACGAATTGCGAGCTTCCACTTGTTATCAAAATTTATGCTTTCGAAAAACAAAAACATTAAAACAAAGCTTTAAATTAGGGTTATTGAACTCAATTCTCGCCCACTCCTCAAATAAACAGGAAATCGGATACATTTTCCTACTATGTAATAATTTGGTATTTTTTTTTCCGTTTTACTCCCCCTTTTTGATGATAGGCTATATAGTAAGGCCATCACTGAAAGGTAAAACTAACAGGCTATCCAAAATGTAATATTAAAGTGACTTAGTAGCAAAAGCCCGCATTAAATTTAAGCATGCTTGTTAGAAAGAAAAATGTTGAAAATTCTAACCCAAGATACCTGAACCAAAACAAATTCACTTCGAAACATAATAATATTAGCAGACTTTAAAATGTGCCTTCAAAGCAATGTTTACACAGTTCATTTAGGCTTAAATATTTCGATCAGCGTTAAGTTGCTAACAGTAGTATTGAAGTATGTTTTCTTTGTTATTTTAATTAGCTCGATTCATTGTTACGATGATGCAATAGAAAGAAATCATTCATTTGTGTTCATCATCTAAGAATGGTCCACACAAATCTAAGACAAATTTGGGATAAATTTCAAATACTCTGAATATGAGCTATACCAATGTTTAAGTTAAGATATGATTTTAAATTTTTATTGGGCAGGTAACGTAAATTTTATCTTTCTAGGATATATAGTGTTTGAGTTATTTTAATCTTAGACAGACAGATTGCTCTCCATGTATTTCAAAGTTTTCTCTGCTTGGGACTTTTAAACACCGATGCTTGTTTAACTTGACTCTCGTAATAAGACTAGAAAATTAATACTTAGATTTCAGATATTTTTGTTTCTAAAAATAAAAAAAAATATCTTTTGTTTGTAGAATTAATTCGATATTTCTATTTAAAGAAGACTAGCAAACCTGTGATCACGTGATCTTGGATTCTGAGATAATTTTCTCACCAACCATGATCGCGTTCTCACAACTCGTAAGGGCGTCTCGGAGACTTTATGTTCGATCGTAAATCACGTGACTTCCAGTTGACCCACGTTGATTACAAAGAAAATGTACCGTATATCTAACATTTGCCACCTTATTTGTATTTCTGTGGTCTTACGGATTCGGAGGAGATGGCGCCAGAAAAAAAAAATCAACTTTCCTTTTTAATAATGCAGATGTTTTGGGGCGCTTTTTCTTTATTTACATGCGCATAAGAAATTCATTGAGGCAGTCAGAGGCTAGCACAAGAATTTTCTTTTTCTTTATATTTAATGTGTTTTTATGTTTGTAGTTTAGATTTGTGGAGGTTCCATTTCTTTTCCTACTCTACTTCAATATACCTCCGTTATGAAACCTGCTTGTCTCTCTCAACTGATGATCGCCATATTAGCGTGAAACAGGCTGTCTTGAGATGTCACTTATGAACATTGGTCTCACTTTTTAATGAATATAGATGTCTAAACATTAAAATAAAGATATATATAAGTAATCTTTAAAAACTCTGGCTAAATTCAAGTAAGAATGTAATAAAGGCACCAAATTCTAATTTCGACAAATTCAAAGTTTATTTCAGACTGCTTATAATATAAACCTCGAATGAAAAAGATATTAGTTCTGTTTTATTAACAACTGTTTCACTGATTGCAATAATCGAACACCTGTTTTGTAGTTGAAGAAGAGACGAGTTGGCTGTGGGGAACTGTTCGTTTATCAGAAGACAACCAATCACCAGGTGCTTTCATTGAATGCTCATCCTATTACCTGCTCGTTTTATCCCTTGGGGATAAGAAAGGCCTATCGACGCCATTTATATTGTCAACACAGGAATGGATGGAACCAGAGAAATCCCTGTGATCCCAGCATCTGTCCACCTGTCGTAATCCATTCTTTCTGCCAAACTGTGTCGACTATCAATTAAGACACTTAAAACACCAAAGACACATCTATTTGTTTCTCAGAAAAGCTATTGTAATAATGTACAGTTTATTATTTTAAGAAAATCAAAATTTTCAATGAAAATATTAATTTTTTGAAAGGTAAATTTCATTTAGAAAATTTGTAGATATTTGCCTGTTTTAAAGACAAAAGCCTTATGAGAACAATTTCTAGAATTTATAAAAATAATTGCAAAAAAAAAGCTCTTTTTTTAGTTCTTATGATGGACAAATAGTAAAAGGAAGGTTTTTATGATAAATAGGACAGCCAAAAAGATGCCCTTATCAAGATTATTCAGACCGTTATTACATTTTCGTAAAATTTCTATCGTTTTCTTCACAGATCATTTTGTACAAGTTGGAATCCTCTTTTTTCCATATTAAGTTTTAGGAGTGTTTTTTTCATCAAATTCTCTGATTACTTTCTATAACTTGACAAAATTGAAAATAATCCTTAATTCTACTTTAATCACTTACATTATGATAATTTTAATTAAAACATCGAAAGATCGAATTAATAACAGTCATAATAAACTGTTGTTTAATACTAATACATTGATGGTCTTAGATACTATACTCCTGACATCCGCCATAACCAAGCTCTACAATATACAGTGTACGTGATTTATAACTCCATACGTTTCCGTTTTTCCTTAACCCTTTGCTACTTTCTATATCTTCCTGATCTTCCATTGCTTTACTGCTATGGAAACTAGGCATCAGGTCTCGTCGAACTGCCCATTGCTATCAGGAGAATAAACCCGGATTCATCCAGGAAAATTGCTACATTTGGAAATGGCAACTTCTCTATTGTAAACGCTTCAACACTAAGCTCAATGACTGATACAAAAATTGTCATGGCTCTGGGTTTTTTTTTTTTAACATTTCTCTATAACATTACTCGCATTTGACTAACATTCTTCTTTTTGACATCGATTTGGGCCAAGTAAGGACCACAGACACTAGCCCCGTATGACGACCGTCACGGGGGAGCTAGTAAAGTTCGAGGAGAGGGACGAGATTCATTTCAAGTCCAGAATAACACTGAAATAGTAAGTCCCAGGTAGAAACGGACGAAACACAGAAAAAGAAAGAAACAATCATGCCGACGCCGGGATTCGAACCCAGGTTCTGACACAACGGCCGCACGGCATACCGCCGTCTAGACCACTCGGTCATGTAGTAGTAGTAGTAGTAGATTTCACGATTTAAATTTCACATTGAAAACAACAAATTCTTTAGTTCAGCTCACTCTAATGTCTCACCAATGGTCCCAGTCATTAAATATATAAATATAAATATATATAAATATAAATATATATATATATATATATATATATATATATATATATATATATATATATATACATATATATATATAAGAGTTAAGCACTTAATTTCACGGTACTTCTAGCATAATAATTTATTTTGTTTCAATTACATTACCAAATCTTACTGATACCGTCACGTGTCCAAATTACATTAACCTTTGCGTACACTTATCAGTATATCTTCTATTAAAAAAAAAAATCAACAAATAAAAAATCAATAACTGATATTTTTTTATGTGTGTTGAAGCTACATTTAAAATACTTAATATTAGGCTACCATAAATAAGATATTATATTAATTAACGTAAGGATTAATAACGTACAAGAATAATCTCCTTTATCAAATATTTGAGAAAGAACACTGCTCTTACTTTGTTCCCTAAACCTAATGTATTTTAATTTATACTCATACATTTTTTAAGCCATCTTTTTGTTTGCCTATAAATCAATTTATTTCAAATATTAAAAAAAAATACACTGGGTTTTTTTTTTTTTCTGAAGTACTTTGGTTTGGCTTAAATAGTGTTATTTAAGCTTCATCGAATAAAGGAATAGAGAGGTGTTCTGTTATATTGGCTTGAACAAAGCTAGAAAACTTCACTGTAGTTGAAAGGTAAGCGACGAAAAATACAAAAACGAAAAGCATAAGATCTCGTGCTGTCTTCTCATCATTATATCATTCCAAATAGGTTTCCATAATACGTTACAAATTATCAGGTCTGAGTTCTGTCTTGAGGAAACTTCTTATAGTAACACTAACTACTTTAGTACAGCAAAATAATATTAAACTCAAAATTATTCCCATTTTGGATTTCTCGTAGACAAATCTCAGAAAGTTAAGTCCAAATAAGACTTTTAATAAAGATTATGTATAAACATTTATTAATTTTTGGAATTACAAATGGTGTAATAACTTAGGAATGGCCTTTATGTTTCCATTCATATTTAGTATTTAATGAAAAATCGAGAAAAAAAAGTAACTAAATATTAATTTTTCAAAATAGCCTATTGACTAATTATTTGTTTTTCCTCACAGTGAGGAATGTTCTTTTTGTCATTCTTTACTATGCCAATGTCTGTACATCTAGCCCCTATACTCGTAATACTCGAGAAAGATAAAAATCAGACAAATTTACCACGAAGTCTGTTAGGCTTATTTGACTTCCTTGACTCTATATTCGATAATCTACCTTCCTTTAATTAAACGGAATATTACTTTGTTAATCTTTCGTTCCTTATGGCAAACAATCCAATATAAACCTAAAATATCCTGGATTGTTTCATCCATATTATTGAAACAGATTAATGAAAGCACAGCGATTATAGAAAAATCTATTTTTTTATCTTTCTGACATTCCAATGTCTGATTCATTTCGAGTGTTTTTCCAGTTTTCACAAAAATTTTACTTATAGAACTAAAATTTCATTTCAATTTATTTACAAATATTAAAAAAAATGTTATTCTAAGTTATTTTCTTTGTTACATAAACTTTGATAAATTAATCTGGGGGCACGGTAGTGCCCCCGCCAAGACGAGCCGAAGGCAGGAAGGGCACTACCTACCTTTTCTGGAAGTGTTTCGTCATATTTTCGAACCCTCATAGCTTCGGCCTGGATAATACTAGAGAGCTCAAATTTTCAGGATAAGATGCAGTTAGCAGACTAATGAAATTAAGTATTACTCCAACATTAAGTACATATCTTACAGGAAACTAATATTTATTACTCCGAAGTTTCACTTATTTTATTTTAATAAAACTAATTCGCAAATTCTAATTGTTAATTCGAATTCTAAAAAAAGCCAACGAATAGATTGAAAATGAAAAACATAGGAGCTTTCTTTTATTAATTATTTACGTTCTTCAATTTAGCAAGATTTTGAGACAGAACTAATCTGTGATATCCATATTTGGAAAGGATAATATTGTAGTGATATAAATGGATAAGTTATGTAGAATGCATTTCGAAAGAAAAGGAATAGAAAATAAAGATGGTTAAAAAGCACATATTCAATACGGACCAAAAAATGATGGACAAAAGGACATTCAACTTTTCAATGCATCATCTACACTCTAGTAACAGTCTAATAATTACTGTAACAGCAATACTTCGAATTACTAAACGATTTCGAAGACTCTGTCTTAAAATGAATAAGCACGAATCAACAGAGAAATTGGATAGAAAGAATTTCTGTCCAAAAATTTTTATATTAAACCTAAAAAAAAAAAATGATGTCAAACCTTAAGAAAACAACAAAAGAAAAAATAAGACACATGATTATGATTAAAATAATATATGATAAAATTTTGAACCTTTTTTTTTTGGGGGGGGGGGAGGAGACAGAATTTACAGATAACAAGAGTTCCAATTGATGGCTACAACCACAATTCCTTTTATTTATTTATTAGTTTGATTTTAACCAAAGGTTATGAGACTGTAATTGGATCTCAAGGAAATGCTACAATCCCCTTTGTGCTGTAAATGGAAGCAATAGTATCTGAAAGCAATTCCGTGAGAATTCTTTGTATATCAGTAAACCTTTGACCTGCGAAATAAGGTACAATGAAGTTTGACAGCACCAAAGTGATCACCTAAATAGTTGCAACTTTCCAAACAGCACTTCTCGTCAACTTGGTTTTTTACAGTGGACATAAACTTAGATTTTATTGCTGCAATTTCAGTGAACTCAAAAGACTTTTAGAAAGAGACAGTAAACAGAGGGGAAAGCAAGGGAAAAAAAAATACCGTAGTGGGGTGGAGGGTGAGACGTCAGCTATGGACCGTTTAAGTGTGTCGTCACAACCTACGTCACAGTTCAAACAGCCTGTTGCTAGGCTCGGTTGCTAGGGTTTTAGCATTGAAATTAGTTACGACCAAAGGGGTGTTTATTTTGGTTTTTCTTTGAGAAAAGAAATTGCTCATAGACTTTAATTTGTTTTAAATCTAATAAAGTGAACGACTTAAATTGAAATAAAATATTCCAAAAATATTCCAAAATGTTCCAAAAATATCTTATTACTTCCAATTCAAAGTATTGTTAGATTGT
>JAFIDM010009631.1:364301406-364346000 GCA_023159025.1 Thereuonema tuberculata
TACTTTGAATTGGAAGTAATAAGATATTTTTGGAATGTTTTGATTTTACCTTGTTATTGGTAATTACTACAAAAACAAAATCAAAACATTCCAAAAATATCTATTATTTCCAAAAAATTAATGCAGATAAGTTTAATATGTGAGTCTGTGGTTCCCTGCTTTAACTTTACAGCCTTTTCACTTAGTCATTTAAATTCCCCATATAGTCATTTAATATACTAAGTTCTAACCAAATTTGGTCAAAGTACAGAATTTAATTCTCTTTCAGCTCCCTTGTGAATTCCATTGCTTTTTAACATCACTTCTGAAAAAGAACACTGTTCCTAAACTGTATTTAGTTGGAAATTAAAGAATGATTCAGATATTGTACTGATAAATAAAAATTTCCTTTCTTCAAATGTTGCTTTTATTATTTTTTTTTGTTATTGAAGTCGCTAAACTAAACAGGCGTATTTAATAAAATTCTCTTAAGCGCGAATATCCTCTAATTTCTCATTTGATGAAGGTTCATTTAACCTTAAACAGAGAAAAAAATCACAACTGGACAGTAAAAATGCCTTCTCACACTGAGCCAACATCAACGGGAATCCTAAATAGCTGTTTCATCCTTATTAGGAATCATCAGCAGAATTTACCCTTGATGTTTGGCTCAGTTTCCGCGAAAGCTAAGGTAAAAGCATGGGTAAAAATAAATAGGTAAGGAATGGGTCGCTGAGATAAAAAATAATCAAATAAAAATAATTCTGTGAAATCCACAGTATTAAACCCTTGTCCTTTCACTGAAAGGCACTAAGCAATTTAATTAAAAAAAAGAAACATTGTAAGTTCAATGAAAAGCAAGATTTAACAACTGAATATCAAGGGTAAATTCTGCTGATGATTCCTAATAAGGATGAAACAGCTGTTCAGGATTCCCGTTGGTGTTGGCTCAGTTTACGAAAGCATATTGACTGTCCAGTTGTGATTTTTTTCTCTATTTATGAATTATTATGAACGTTTAATTTTGCTTTTCATTGAATCTTGTTTCATGATTATTTACACTTGCTCAGAAATTATTCCTGTGAATGAGATTTAACTGGGTTTTTTTTTTGAGGATTTTTTTTTCCTATCTTTAAGCGTAAAAATTCTCGACGCGGATTAAACGGGAGAAATTTTCAAATTTTCAAATGATGGATTGTTTTTAAAATTGTTCGTAATTAGGCATCAATGTTTGCACAAGGTCCATTCACCTGTTTAGAAATTAATGGGACATGTATCCTTTTGTTGCTTAAGTCATTCTGATCTTTTGAGTCAAACTTTCCTTAGTTAGAAAGTAATAAAAAGAATTTTTAGTTATTTTGTGTTTTCAATATTTCGTATTCTTTAGAAAGAAAAAGTCACAAATGAAAATTAAACTTTTATGTAAAAAGAAGTTTTTAATGAACTATATAAGTAAAGAAGGAATCTCTTCTTTAGGATATAAAATATTAACTTTAAAACACTTATTTATTAACTACAAAATGATAATTTTTGTCCTAATATAACTTTAGAAGTTGCAATGTATTTTATAATAGTATTTTCTAAGCATCTCAAATATTAAAACTTAGCTGAAAAAAAAGAAAGAAAGATTGAAAAACGAAAATGTAATGCGGGGAAAATATTTTTAATAACAGGATTTGTTAAAAAGAGTAAACCAAGAAAATGATTTTTTTTAATTGACTAAACAAACTAGAAATTTTTGGGATAACATGAAATTTTATTTATAAAAATGAAATAAAAAATAACACTTGCAGTCGCAGAGAACATTTTGAGAAACATCCTGAAACGACCTTTTTTAAAAAAATATATATGCTTACTTTGTCGAATTAGGAAATTTTTTTTAAATATATATTTATTATTCTATCATTAGAATTTGTTGAAAAGCAACATTTACAACCACGTTGAGACTGTTGAACTTTTTTATTTAACGAATGCATTTCCGCAATTCAAAACAATTAAATTTGACTGTTTAGTGATAAATACTGCTCTGCCTGTGAATTATAAAATCTTAGTAGAGAATATCTTATCTTTACTTTGAACAATGATATAAACGATGATGTTCGCTTTCCACTGCAGTGACTATGGGTTGAGAAAGATCAATGGAAACCTGGATTGCGTTTATCTTCTTTATCAAACAGATACACATAAATAACAAATTTCTTTTAATAATATAAAAATTTTATCAAAATTTAGTTGAAATTCTTCAAAACAATAACCAAGCCTTTACTTCTTTTACCTTAACTCATAAATAAATAAATATTCGTAAATTTAAAGCTAAAATTGTCTTGGTACCTAATTGAGGAAACTCAACTTCTGATTTATTTACAAATTCGTGGTTTACCTTCACATAAAGATTTGTTGAAATGAAAAGATAAGAGAAAGTAAAATAATTCGACTGCTACTTATACTTTATTCTGCATTCTATTCTACATTCTGCACAAGATTTGCATTTTATTTTAACCGATTACGAATTATTTCTGAGACATAAGTTCTTAAAATTATGATTTTATTTTTTAAATTAAGAGATTTTTTAGAAGTTCTTATTTACAAAATATAAAGAAATGCTACATTGTTAATATTATAACGTAATAAAGCAATATTATAAAACTATAGAAAATAAAAATAAAAAAATCACAAAAAATTAAAGGCAACAACGAAGGTTCTGTTTGCAATTATCTGATGCTAGGAGAGGAAGCATCTTCCAAAGTCATAAAAATCCATCTTTACTGGTGTTTCGTTGATGAAGATAATTTATGGACGATTAAGAAATCCGAAACACATTTGCCTAATTTCACAACAGATTCCAATAGCAGATGTTCCATCCAATAATGCTGCCGAGGATAACCACAAACAAGAAATACTTTTTTTAGTAAAATTCCTCTGTACTTCATTGCTTGACTATTGATCCTGACTGTGGCACCACATTTGCAGAAAAGAACAAACAAGTAATTGAAAGAAAGAATCTCAATTATATTTTAATTTATTAATAACTTCGATGATTTCTAATTAGGCCGCACTGATCAATTTTCAAATCAATTTTTTCAGTAAATAAAATTTTAAACACACATGACTAGATCTCACCGATGCGTAGATCCTACAATTGTAACATCAAGAAATATTACAGCTGAGAAATAGCTTTAAATGAATGATAGAAACAAATGATTACAATTTTAGCTTGAAAAAGTAATTTTGATTTGATTTACGGTAGATTATCAGTAACTTGTCTGTTACTCGTTGATATAAGTCAAGCTCTTTGAGTTATTCCGACTCTACATAGTAGACAGAGAATGTATAAACACAAATGACAAAGACTTTGACCGATTTATCGACAATTATGTAAAATAATTCTGATTGGACAAGTATTCGCAACATCTATTAACCACTTAAAAACGCCAAAAATTCAATAAAAACACACATAAACTGTATGTTACTACTACATCTTGGCTATATTTCGTCTTTTTTTAAATATATAGACTTCTTCAGGCCATAACTAAATTTTTAGGAGTAGATGTATGAATAGAACAAGATAAGCAAGAAATACTACAGAACTTGGATAGGTTACTGAAAGAGACCACAAGAAATGGACTGGTATCATGAAGACTTCATTATATTTTAACAGATGAAAAAGACTTTACATTTTTAAATTTGGAAAATATTAAAGGACTTTAAAAAGAAAAATATATTGTTCAAGTTTAAGGAAAATTTTGAACAATGAATTAGGCTCGTTGAAAATTAAGTACGTGATTAATATCACGCTCTTTTGTTATTTAGATTAATTCTTGTTTTGTATTATTTATTTGATGTTCTGTATTTAGGGAAAGGGAGAGATGATTCTCCACTCCTAAAAATTTATGTACAAAGGCTTCTCCACCTGAAGAAACTTTTATACATAAAAAAAGACGAAGTATAGCCAAGATGTAGTAGTAAGATACAGTTTATGTGTGTTTTTATTGAATCTACTTACGACATTTCCCTACTCTTGACCCAAACTGCTCTTGCAACCAATTATATAAAATATTTAGATAATTCCACTGAATTTAAGAATTGAATTATAATGCAAATATATTTAGAACTTAATGTCTAATAATTTAGTCTGAAAAGATGAAAGTGATTGAATTGTTTACAGACAAAAAAAAAATCCTGATAATGAAATACTTTTTTTTACACTGTAGGAAGAAATCTTTAAATTAAAAAAAGCTTAACGATTGATATCGTGATCATATCTATCTATATAGATACTTTATATTTTTTCTATTTATTTTAGTGAAAAAATTAAAACTGATCTATGCAGGTCCACTTTTGAATACCGGTATCTTATGTTTTCAGAGACATAATATATTCAAAAAATACATTCAGTATTTAATAAATATTTCTACTTTTAGAAATTTCATTTGCTTTATTGTTTTCAATCGATAGAAACAAAAAGAAATCCTGTGAATTTTAAAACTGTAAAACTTATTTCTGACAAATAAAAGAGAAAATAGAATGATTTATTTATGCACTCAGTATACACTCATATAATAAAATAAAGTAGCATTCGAAGACACATTCGAAGACATTATAATGTAGTTGTATGTCTATTTTTCTTCACAAATTTTGTTACAAGGATAAATGATTTATTAAGTACCGTTAAATTAAAAATAATAATTTAAGATAATTCTAACGGTCTAATTAGGCCCCATCTAAGGCTTGAATAATTTTTCTTATTTATTTGAATATATATTTTATTTTCACTATTAAAACTTTCACTATTCCACTATAACAAAATCCCTTCAACAGAAATTTTTGTTTTCATTATCCAATATTCAAATCAACAAAGGATTTAATTATTGTCTTTGTAACACATCCAATACCTTGCAAAACCAATTCACAGTCGTATTTGACTGAAACTTGGATCCAAAATAGATCTAGAGATGCCAAGGCTCCTAATGTTGACACTTAAAACATTAAGAGGATCAACTCTTTTTAGTTTCTTGAGCCCTTAAACTTATATTATAACTTTTGTCATTATAAACTTTCAACAAAATTTGAATCTAAAAAAAATCAAAGGTTTTTATAAGCCTAGTAGTGGTGCAACTAGCCGCGTACAAATGACTCGAAGATACCTAAAAATTTGAACTTCATACAGCGAATATTTTCTGAGTATCACCTCAACGAAAAACGTCCGATACTTCTTATTACAAAAGGTCTTATTTTGGTCATCTATTAAGCAACATAATTTTATCGTTGCAATGATCTAAATCCAATGACTTTTGAAGAAGTTTCGAATCCGGAGATTGTTAGACTTTTATTAAGACCAAATCCTTCCGAAGATTTGGATAATCCTCTCTGTTGACGATTCTGAATCTCAATACATTGAAGCTAAGCTAAGCTTTTGGAGATGTAAATCTTGTAGCGATTCTGTTCTTGATCTTAGTCTGTTGATCTAATCACATCTTGTAACATATTCGAAACCTTTAATAATAATGAAGAACGATGTTCTACTTATATGATCATCGTTTTCCCACAATAATTCCTCCTTTTATTGTCGCTCTGTCGATCATAACTACATCAGTGTACAGTCATTCGAAATCTACTCCCGACCACCTTTATCTGAAATTCCTTCTTCCTCAAGATTTAGAATTTGTTCTTTGTAGCCAAATCTTTTTATATTGTATCTTTCCTATTTTTCTTTGGTCTTCCTAATCTTCTTATCTTTCGTGGTTTCCAATTCTAGACCTACTTTATTATTCTTTCCGCTCACTTTCTTTTCGAAGGCAATTTGTTTACAAGTTCATAAATTCATACTCTATTCATTACCTAGTTTTCTGCAGTATCTTTCTGAATATCTATTTATCTTTCTTTAATATTTTAGTATCTTTCTTTTTTATTTTTAATATTACCTATTTAAACTTTGTGTTTCTTAGAATATGTAACAAATAATCGACGTAATCTTACTTAATTTCTAAGTTTTACGTATGTTTATAGATGTTTATTTTTACTGAGTTTTAATCAACATTCAAAGCATACTCCCAATATTTTCCGCCTTCTAAATGAAAATTCGAAGTATGTAGACAATAATATATTTTTAAGGAAAAGGATTTTTTTTCCCAACATTCACCAAAGAAAAAATAATAATTTCAGGCTTGTAAACGAAATGGAGTCTTCGTCATTATTATGATTCCTCAGCCAGACTTAACACTTCGATGACAAGCAGAAAAGCATGATAAAAAATGAAAACCACAGCGCTCCCGTCCCGTTTTTTTTATTTTATTTTTTTTATTAAAAATCTGAACTGATTTAATCAATTATTAAGTCAATATCTTCCGCCATCTTACAGAAAAAACAACAACAACAACAAAATGGGTAGGTTATCAACTTATAACGTAGGGAAGAAATAAAAGTCATGGGCATATAAATAGAGAGGAGAGTGGGAGTACCCCCCCCCCTCTCCGAAATCTCAAAATCTATAGATTAGAAATTTGAAAACGACATTTTTTGTTTGTTTTGGTTTTGGTTTTTATTGGTCAGTTCCCTAACTTGACCCTCAAAATAAAACCCCCGAAATAAAATTGTATTTACGACCCCTGATCAAAGTAATGCTGTTAAAAAGAATAGAATACAAGAAAGAAATGTATTTCTAAAGAATATAAAACAAGCTATCTTTCTATCAATTTTATTTATCTTTTGTTATAAAATTTATTTCCTAATAAATAAATCATCATTTTTCCTGCGATTGGATATTTGCCAAGACGTTGTACTTCTGTTTCGCATTTATTGTTGACAAATTCGTGGGTAATTGAACTTTATATCCACACTTTCACATGTCCGTTTCAAGTTTGTGACGGTGTTGTATGATTTCTTTTCTCCATTTCAAAGCCCGAGAGTGATATTTTTTGAAGAAGACTGCACTCAATGCTGAACCATATTCTTCCAATTGACTTTGTAAATTCACTGTAATTTTACTGAGATCAATTGGAAACTTATCACAATTATTATAAGATTCAATGCTTCACACTTACATCGAACGAACATCTATAAAAAATAAAATAAAACTGATACAATGAAACATCACATTAGTTTCTTTCGCACGAATTCTTACTAAAAAAAAAAAGTTAGAATCGAGATTTGCACCTTTCTGTCTTAGTTTTTAGTTTTGCTAGCACAAGTTATCATGTTGTAAAGAAGAAGTTCAATTAGCTTTTAATAAAAAATACGTTATTCATTTTATTGTTAAAATATATATGCAGTATATATACAGTGAAGTCTCACTTATACGAATATCAGGGGGAACCAAAAATTATTCGTATAAGCGAATATTTCGCGTAAGTGAATTACATATAGGACTATGGGGGTTTCGCCGGGGAATGAGAAATTCTTCGTATAACTGAATGTTTCGTATAAGTGAGTTTCGTATAAGTGAGACTTCACTGTATTAATTTCCTTCCTCCCCCCACCATAAGCTCTAGACTGGATCTGTTTTCTTTGGCAGCAGTATGTAAGGACCCATAATTACAAGTAAAGACGTATCATGTACATACACCAAATATTAGTTGAAAGACTATTTTTTTTTTACATAAAAAATTAAAGCAAAGACGTTCTTTCCATTTTTCATTAGTGAGCAACAGAATGAAGTAAAGATTTCAAAAAAAAAAAAAAATTTTTTAATCCTTTCACTAAAACGAGCGACTTAGACATTATATCTATATTTTGCTTTTTTTTTATCCTTTTTTTTTTCTATCCTTTGGGTTGATTCAATTCTTGTCAATCAATTTTGATCTCGTTTTCCTTTTTCAGTGGATTCACTGAAGGACCCGAATTCCGCATAAGATTTTCATTGTTTTTCACGTGAAAAGGATAATTAAAAGAGAAAATGATGGTGGATGTAAAGAAAGAAACGCGTCATAGCGTGGATACAATAAAAGAAACACGTCACTGACGCCCTCTTGTGATGGCGAGATAATTACCTTTCCTGGAATCGAATCTTTATGACACTGAAAACAATCCAGCGAAAAATTGCGACACAAGCAAAACGAAAATCCTCTTTCTTTAAAACCGTTTTTGTTTCTTTCTTTGGAAATGTCTATTCTATGGAATACAATGAATGGAAACATGTTTTAAAGATATTCTAAAAGCGAAATCCTAACATTTTACAAATAAATGGAAGGAAGATGGTCTCCCACGGATCCTGTAAGGCAGCAATGAAAAGAAAACCGGATTAATAATAATAAAAGATTAATAATAAATATAGTTGTTCGGAATCGTAATTTACATTTGAAATGTCAAAATATTGTAAAAACAAATACCTAAACAAAAGGTCTCACATTAAATTATTTTACAATTAAGTAAGTAGGTATTACCGCTGCTGAAAACTATCGTGATTGCGCCGCTCTGATCCTAACTATGTCAGATGGCTGTGACAGTAATTAATAAATATGTTATCAACCGAAATTGACATTTCTTTGCGACTCCGCTGCTCTTGAGATCATTACTACAGGTACTTTAGATTTTTCGCCCCAATTAACAATTTAAAATTACACTAATCGATTTAGAAACCTACTAAGATTCCGTGGGTCTACTAGTTAACAACTACAGCTATCCTAACTATATTCAATCGGAAGTGAAATCAATCAAAATTCTGCTCGAAAATTTCTATTACTCAGACCTACTTTTTTTCTTTTTTTTAATTAGGTATCAAGAAGGATTAAATCTGCTAACTAAACATTTGGTAAATTGTATTATTTTAATGAAAATCGAAACACAATCAACTAAGAAATTAACATAGATTAAGATTATTTTAATTATTATATGTGCTATCAGTAATTAAACAAAATTAAATCTTCATTCATTTGAAAAAGAATTGTTAATTCCAAAATAAGCCATTTAACAAGGGTCTACAGAACTCTTAAGACAAACTAATAGAAAAATTACAAAAATAAATAAAGTAAAATGAAACTTAATAAATCCCCAAAACTGCTGGAATCACATAAATATTAACTGAAACCTATTGGATTGTACAGAAAAGACGGAGGATTTTACAAAACCAAGACAAATGTGATTAAGTACAATTGTTTCTCAATATTACATGCATTTCTGTAGAAACTGATTTTAAGAAATACGACGTTGTTTTCTTCATTTTGTTGTTCTGTTCTTGTGTTTCTCTTTTTTACTATTTGTGTCTCAACTTCCAATAATGCTGAAATTTCTTCTTTCAAAAGTTTTTCTTTCACAGTTTGTAATTTGTTTCTTTCATAGAGATATATTTGTCATTTGTGGTATCATCCACATCTGTTAGAAGACATCGTTCCCAATAAGCTGAGCCATTATTTAATGGCTGTTTATAGAGCTACATTTCTGGGTAACAGATGAAAACTCCGTTTCCTTTTTTGTTTAACTGCTATTTTTATTTTCCAGCTGAGAATGAACTTTTATAATTCTACAACTGAAAACTAAGAATACGCGGTAGAGAAATAATAACAATGAATGAAATAAAATACTTTTCAGTAAAACTATTATTCATATAAAAAATAGGCAATAAAAATTATTCAAGAGCGAAATTACAAACATTTCTTGCAAAAATTGAGAAGTTGACATATAGTATTTCAGCAATCATTATACTAACAGAATAAAAGTTTTTTTTTTTTTTCGTCTGGTTAGGTAAACTCCAGACCTAACCCTTTATCAAACAGAAACTCGGTTGTTCTGTTTTTTTAACCTGAGAGCTGATGCTCCAACCTTAAGTAGTCCTCGTCCTGGTACTCGCTTGTCTCTTGTGTAAGGACGGTGATCCTTTAACCTTAATTTCCATTTCCTGTGAACAGTCAGTTTCTTACTCTTGAAATGTGTGAAATCTTGAAATGTGACAGTTTACGACCTACACCCTTGTTTCTAATTTCTCATCAGTGAACATCTTAAGGAGTAGTAACAAATAACGAAGGAAACCATGAAACTCAACTTCCAAGTAATATCCAAGTTGATAATTTTACAGTTGATGACTTAATCTGCAAAGACTTTCCACTGAAATAAAAGAAGTTCCTTTTCCCCCTGCAGTTCTGGTTTAAATGCGTCATTCCATTAACAATTACCAAACTGTACATCAATCAATCAACATTTGAATCAACAAAGAAGCTCCAATGTCTTTTCTGATTAACCCGAATGTCTAATTAATTTCCAAAGCAAAATTTACAAGAGTTTTTCTAAGAATTGAAGGAATAGGTTTTGGAAAATAACACTAACATATATGCCTCTCATAAGCGAAATTATCTCCGCTTTTTGTACGTAACATAATTAATGAATACAATTTTAGTACCAAAAATAGATGGTTCATTTTACATAGCAAAATATCACTCTGAGCAAAAGAATTAGTATTAAATTTTTAACTTTTTAAAAATTTAAATTATAAAATGCTTCAATGATTTAGTTTCTGATCAGAAATTTACGATAATTGGAGTTGATCATTTTCGCATTTGAGACGCTCATGTAAAGAAACTTAAGATATGTTTGGAAATTAAAAAACTGCTACTTTGAGCTTTTTCGGAATTTTAAGGAAATTAATTAACATAAAATATGAAAAAATTGCAAATATGAGCATTTTGTAGATTATTAATGAATTTGCTTCATTACTAATAATATTTAGAGAAAGATTAAAATTTCTTTTTATTCAAAATTCTTTTTATCACAACTTGTTTTAGGGGAAGAAATATATTACTTAAAGGTAAATAAAATGGTTTTATTTAAGATTAAATAAAAACAGACAAGCAAGAATTTCACGAGAACTGTGGCTAAAGAATAAAGATTTACTAAACATAAGATTTATAAGTCTATAAATATTTTATCTTTATTTATAAATCTACACTGGTCCGCAGATAGGAAACTGAGTAATAACCGAAAAAAAAGTCATTTTCAAAATTCCAAAATGTGGGCCGATATCTCTTAATTTTCCAGAAAAAAAAATTACCTTACATCTTCCATTGAATATTATTTCGTGTAGGTATAGAAAAAACCATTGAGAAATAATACAGAAAGATTCATCAAATTTAAGCTATATATGTTTCTGAGGATGTTAGCTATTTGGTACGACTTGATCTTATCAGATCTTCACGAATAATGGTGGTAATTCTTTACTTAACGCCTGTTTTTCATGACGACCTGGAAGGCAAAGTAAAGAAATAATCTTTTTGGCTAGTAATAGCAGAACAAATGTTGAGATCAAAAGAGTTAGCCTATAAACAACAATCAATGATTATATCCCTTCGTAATAAAACACAAAAGATTAATTCAATAAGAAAAAGTCTATCTTGTAAATGCTCGCCTTAATAAACGCATAAGAATAAATATTAACTTTTCGTAAAATTGATCTAAAAAGAACACATTTTTGATGAAACAATAGATACGGCATTATCCAGGATACTGTTTAATGTGAAGTATGTTTCTTAAGAAAACAAATAATATGAGTCATTCGAGGAAAGTTGATTTTTATAAAAATTCAAGAGAAGAACTGTTTAATGTAACAGAACAACATTATCCACATTAAGGGCCACAGTGAGATAGACAGTGGATGAAAAATATCTTTCTTCAATTTGTCTTATTGTAATATCTATTCACACATAGATTTATCACACATAAAATGAACAAAAAGATTTCTTGGAAAAGATAACAACACTTTTATATTTCAATACCAATGAAGTCAGTAGAGGTAAAATATTTAGGTTTTAAAGATGGAATTTATAGTAAAAAGCTATTATTTCCTTTCTTTTTTCAAATTAGTAAAAAGATTTCTCTTTTGAAATATTCTGCAGTCAAGACAAGAGAAGGGAATTTTCTTAGGAGAGACATAAATGTTATAAATTCAATGGATTTCATTGTTTCCTTAAATCATTGAATCTAAAGGAGAGAGAGAGAAGAAAAAGTGAATATGAAATAAATTTTGAAAACAATAAAACATCACGCTATCTCGAGCTTAAACATGTTTCGGTTGAGAAGAGAACAATGAAAGATAAAGAAGAGAGAAAAAGGGGATCTAAACACGTTATTTCAGACTAGTGCAGGCTGAAGAATGACCGAGCAAATGCAAGAAGTCTTTATTGTTCCAGAGTTTTTTGAAAAAAGAAAATTGGGGAAAAAAAAAAAAAGAACGGGAGGTCAACCGTAGACACAGGAAGAAACCCACAATGAAAAGAAGAAAGAAGCAAAAATGTAAGTAAAGTCAAATACTTAAGGAAAAAAAAAAAAAAGAAAAAGGTAGGAAAAAATAAAAGGAATAAATACTAAAGTATCTCCAGAGAAAAAAAGATCGGCATTCCCGTTTTTAAGAATATGTTTCTACAGATAAGGTGCTGCTTTAATAATCTAAATCTTTAAAACAACAATTCGAGTAGGTTTATTATAATTACTATAAACATTATTATTATTTGTCTAAAATAAAATTCCTGTAATCTTTACTTACTTTACTGTAACGAGGGTTTTTTTAACTGAATTTTCTAGAAACTAAAAATGAGGATGACATCAAGAACTTAAACAAAACAAAATCATTTACATTAAAATATCATATTTATTATTTATGACTTCTATGGTAGAAATAAAAAAATTGTTTTTGAATAAGTATCTAACAGTAACGTAACAAGTTCTGGCTTGTTCGAGTCATGTGACCTTAGAATGGTTTACGTAATCAATTCCATAAGAACTAAGCGTTCGAATAAGCAAACGAACTAACATTCGTTGAGAAAAAATAAACTCAACAGAATATTAAATCGAGAAAAAAATCATAACTGGACGCTAAATATGCCTTCGCACATTGAGTCATCAACAATGGGAATCCTGAATAGCTGTTTCATCCTTATTAGAAATCATCAGCAGAATTTACCCTTGATGTTTAGCTCAAATTGCGCAGATTTTGCTTTTCATTTATATATGTTATGATGTTTCTTATTTATAATTAAATTCCTTAGTGCTTTTCAGTGAAAGGACAAGGGATTAATACTGTGGATTTCGCAGGATTATTTTTTATTTGATTGTTTTATTATCTCGGCAGCCGTTCCCGGTATCGTGAATGTTTTTCCCTTAGCTTTCGGGCAAACTGAGCCAAACATCAAGGGAAAATTCTGCTGATGATTCCTAATAAGGATGAAACAGCTGTCTATGATTCCCGGATGTAGCTTAGTGCGCGAAGGCATTTTTACTGTCCAGTTATGATTTTTTTTCTCGATTTATGAATTATTAAGTACATCAACAGAATATTGTCACTTATTTCTATGTGATTTGAAAACTATTTTTTAGCTTATTAAACATCTATTCATTAGAGATTACTATATGTTTCATTACCTTTTCTTAAATTTTCATGATAATTGTATATCATGGTTTTCTGTCTTTATGGGTTCTAGTTTGCAGGAAATTTTTAAAGTTTTTATTCATTTTTAAATTCTAGTATGAAATTCATTATGAAATCGCTCCTTATTTTTATTCTTCAATATTTCATCAATCATTCTTCCTTCGACAATTATTCAATATTTATTCAATTTTCATTTATTGAAATAATTCTCTTAAGTGAAGTTGAAATCTCTAAGACAGATGTTAATCGAATGAATCTATATTTGTAAAAAAAAAAAAAAAAAATCCGAAAAGAAAATGATTCCAGGCTTTTCTTTTATTGCCTAAGGTAAGTTGGAGAATCCGTTGCCAAAGATCTTGCTTCGATTCTTCTGGATTGGCAAAATGACAAAATCCATCCAGATTCCGATATGGAATATATTTTCTTGCGAATCTGACGAAATAACCCACTTTGTCCAACGATTCCAACTTTTTGAACCCCGCAGTGAAGAATGGACACCCACTGCGGGATTTCAGAGGACATTTGGGGACTTTTATTTCGGCTCTTCTTTTTGAAAAACCCAGTCATTTCTAACCAAAATATCTTAATAAAAGTTAAGATAAACGAAGTGGCTTAAATTGTACTGAAGTGATTGTAACAATGATGTGCTTTTAATAATGCTTCGCATTTTATGAATCGACATCTTCCTAGCTCATTTTTTGAATATAAAATCATTGATAAAAATTAAGTTTCTCTTCAAAAATCTACAAAGCAAACGAATCCTGGCATCTGAAAGTATTTACTGATTTGCAAATTGTAAGAATAGTTCGAACAGATTTTCAAAACCGTTACATTAGTGTTGTTTGCTTCTTTATGAAAGAAGGAATGTCATTTCTGGATTTACCAAGGTAGGGATAGCGATTAGTAAACCAATCACAATGCTTCGTAACGGCTTCTGATATTATTGCTTTAATTTCATTATTATAAATGTGATTGCTGCGAATGCAAAAGGCGCAATTGTTGCGATTGTTGTGATTGTTGCTGAGCTGTATTATACATGTGATTGTTGCGATTGTTGTGCTTTGCATTGTGGGATTCTTATCCACAGACAGACGGACAAATCTAAGCCTAAAACCAATAAATTCATTACCACTAATGAATAAATTTCTCTAAGTTCACAAAAATGAAAAAATTAAACTAATGGTATTGATTAAACAACGATAATGTTAATAGTATTATTATTTTACCGAAGTTGTTCAATTTGAAAATCAAGAGATGATTTATCCAGTTTTGATAGAAGTCTCGATCGTTCTATGAAATGCAAACATTCACACACACTTCCTAGACATTGTACTGAATCTCATTCTGAATAGTAAAGTGTGAAATTAATTTTCTCTCCAAAGTTTTTTCATACATTCTTACATTTGTTTAGATAATGAATGCCCATGAAGACTCAGATAGCTTATCTGGAAGATACGAATTCCCGAAGTCGTATTATATATAAAAATATTACCAGAAAGATTTTTCTTCTGTAAGAGCATGGCCCATTGTGGGCTTGTTTATGGGGTTGCCGCTTTTAATAGAAGAAGGTGCGAGAAGGGCAAATTGTAATGTAGTAGTGAAGACTCAACACATTATTAGATAATGTAACGTTTACAGTTGACGGTGAGATAAAATACATTAATCCTTTCTATCTACAATATATCTTATGATTGAAGAACTACTAAGAGTTTTGGTAGTTCTTTACTCCGATTTCTTCAAGCGTACAATCAAAGAAATTGATGGAATGATAAGAAAAATAGTCGTGGAGAATGAGAGAGAATACATTAGTGACTGATAAAACGACAACTATAAAAGCGCATATATTTGAAAAAAGCCCACAGCAAAATACTACGAACGTTTCGAATCACCTTAGTTGGGATTCTTAGTTGTTGCGATTTTTGTGATTGTTGCTGAGCTGTGTTATACATGCGTTTGTTGCGAATGCAAACGGCGCAAATGCAAACGGGCGCCCCCCCCCCCCCCCCCCCCCGTTGCTAAAAATTGATCCTCCTCTATTTGGATTCGTTGTTACATTTTGGGGGGCGACCGGGGGGGAGGGGGCAAACTTGAAAAAGAATTCTAACTAAGGGGATTCGAAATGTAGCATTTTGCTTTGTGCTTTTTTAAAATTGTATATGTGCTTTTATAGTTGGCGTTTTATTATATTTTAACTGCACGCTAAAATTTTTTTTAAAACATTAATGCCTGATTTATAATATTGGTTTCTGTGAAAAACAAAAATGTTTGTTCATTTGAAATAATCTGCCAGAAGTTACAGGATAATAAAACAGTTTGAAAAGCGTAATACATACAGAAATTTCGAAATTTCAATAAACAAGTAATTTCGCATTCAAAATGCGTATCCCCCAAAAAATTGATTGCCTCCGATTTATTATTTGATAAATTCTTTGATAAACACAAGTATTTGAGAAAAACAACTGAAGGAATGTTACAGTTCTTTCATCTCATCAACTCGTAAATCACAAAAAGAAGGTTTAAATGTCGAAAGAAGTTCTTTGACTCTCTTGGAAAATATCCTTTTTGCTTTTACACATTCAGAATCGACCAAAGTGAAAAAAACAGAACAAGGAAATGAAACATGACAGTGATGTAAATTCCCATCAAATATATTTTATTTCTTTCTTTTCTTTATTTCCCCAAAAGAACACTTTAATTTTTTTTTCTTTTTATTTTCGGAAATAGCGATAGACTTCGACCCTTTTCTTTCCAGTATTTCTAGTCTTGCAATTTATACTACTCTTTTATTTGCAATTTTGCTTCACAAGTCAGTAGCTATTAAATTTCTAAATAAAAATAATGAAATACAAAACTCAGATGAATTGTATCCCAAGAACAAATCGCCTCTTCCTTTCACTTCTTAGCCTTCTATGTTCCTGTCTTTCATTTTTCCATGATAAATTGAAGTTTATAATAAGGATTTCGAAAGAAGTTTCAAGGCCAGCTTTCCTTAAAATGTTATTACAGTGTACTCTCGATATCTCGAACTTCGATATCTCGAAAACCTTGATATGTCGAAAAATTATTTTTCCCCTTGATACTACATATTCATCTAATGTTAATTTTAATTCTTATGTCGAAGATGTTTTCACTCAAAACCTTGTTATGTAGAATATTTTTCGAAGTAAAAAATGAATTTTTCCGGAAAAATCGCCGTTCAGTTGTGTCGAAGCAAATAGAGGTATTTTTTTAAGAAATTCTAGCAATGTAATGTCATTGTATTTACTAATTCTTTTTAATTTAATGTATTTATTTTCGACTACTTTTAAAAATTAAAATTACCATTGCTGTATTTAGCCTTATTGTTAACTATCATTACATATTTACACTTATTCTCAACTATCAAGACTCTAATTTTTAGAATATTATTCCGTATCTTGTGTTTTTACGTGAATTTTTATGTTTTGGTTATGGCCTTGTTATCTCGAATTTTTTTTAGCGTTCCTTCGACTTCGAGATATCGAGAGTGTAGTGTATTTTTTTTAATTTCTTTGTTTTCTTTAAAGCAGTGAAAACGAAAATCCTAACAAAATCCTAATAAAATTGAATGTTAACAAACTCCGCATTGTTTACTTAACTTGTCTCAAATGGATTAATTTTAATTGGAACAAGCCTTGCGCAATGGATTAACTGAGATTTAATTTTTATTATTTAAGACAATGAGATGTTAATAGAAATTGGATATAAATCCATTGTTTAGAATCCCATGATTATCTACGAAAATTTATTTTTCGCCTTCCCGCGTTAATTTCTCAACAGAACCCCCATTTGGAAAAGATTTCAACTATTAAAGTTAGACTGTCCTCGAATATGTGTATCAAGTTTCAAGAAGATCTGTCTCCTTCAAAAAGATTCAAAAGGAAGGAACACATATACGTATAGATTTCGTGTATTCACATACACGGAATGATTTGCTGAGCCTCACTTGGTTGTAGCTAAAAAACGGTTACAAATAAAGAGAATTAAACTGATATTGTTTAACATCACTTTGTAAAGTTTAAATGTATAAAGAATAATTATTTGTTTCAATATAATTTTAATAAATTCATACATTGATTATTTAAGAAGTAATGAAGAAGTAATGCACAATATGTATTTTTTCTTTAAAGATCATTTAATTGTTTTGCTTAATAAATTAAAAAATTTATTAACTGGCCATTGAAAAAAAATTATTAGAATATATCTCCAGTATTAAAAATTTGTATATATTTGAAATACGTTCTCAAAGGATGTAAGGATCTTGTCAAGCTCAATTTAAATAATAATTAACAAAGATAAGGAAATCTTACGTCGTTTTCTCAATAAGCTGCATGTTGTTTAAAATGCTGAAATAAGTTAACTTCGTTATTTTCAGTTACTGATTACTGAAATCTATTCCCTTTATAGTAATTTAGTCAGGAAGACACAAATATATTTTTCGAAACCTGTCATCCTCGTCTTCCATAGGAAAGTAACACACAGTAGCTGCTGTAGAATTAAAGATTTTGCTCTTACATAATTATACTATTCCTATGCAGTGAAGAAACTTATAAAGGAGAAAAAACCAGTTTGATATTCCCTTTAAGATATCTTATTGATACAGTATCACACTGTTGTTCTCATAGTGCATGTCAGAAAAAAATACAATCACTTCAAATACTCAGTGACATTTATTTTGAAAAACTACATACATGAGCTCTACATATCTTAACTATCAATTTTCCTTATTAATTGCTTTGATTCATAATTTGAATAACTTCAATCACGTTGATTTCCAGATACGATTACGGGTTACTGTCATTTTCTTATATGCCAAACTTTTTTTTGCTGAAAGCAACTACAATAACAACTTTATCCACAATTCATAATTATTCATGACGAATTATTCATAGCTTCATCAAGAGATACAACAGTCCAAAGAACCTGTCATTTTATGTTTTCAAAAATGAACCATCGCCATTTTTTCAGGAAATAAAAAACCAAAAACGAAAATCCTTTACGATTCATTTCTTGGGCAAATGTACATCATTTAGTGAAGAAATCTCACAAATTACTTAATTTTCATTATTTCCATCGTTAATATTCATTCTTTTTTTAGTTGAATCTGTCTGAATGAATTATGGTAGCAATTTATCCATTGGATTTATCTTTAAAGTAAAATACCAACTAATTCGCAATAAACGGGTTTAATAGCAAAGTCTTGATTATTGCCGGTCGTTTGCTACCAATCAAAACTTATTATTTATTGAATAATAATTAAATGTCATACAGAATTCTCTAAATAATTTCTGTGATTGTACGTCATCAGAAATTACAGTTAATTTGAAATAAACACAGACAGTTAATAAACTTCTGGTTAAATTGAGGAATTATTGGTCTCTGCGGCAAACCTCAGTCACAAATCCAATTTCCACATTTGCTAAATGACAGACATTAGGAGATAAAGAAAATGTCCAATGGTAATTACTCTATCTTTTTATTACAATTCAAGAATTACTTATTTTAGTGAAAGTATTTGATTTTCTCAATAGAAAACTTGCTATGATTTACCAGCATAGATTTCGAAATTTGTAGTTTACAATTCTGCATTTGCATAGATTAAGAACAAGAAGTACGAGAGAATTTAAAGCTTAAAAGGTCATTTCTTATTTTTTTTAAATCCTGAAAATGACAAAAACGAAAAATCAATTACAATAACTACTGAATATAAAGAGAACAATTTAATAACAAGTTTAAAGTGCGGAAATTATAATGACAATACAATAAAAAAGCATACTCGCACATGAATAAGGAATCACTGATCTGTTTTGTTTGTTTGTTTTTTAAATGAAGGCCATTATCTTGTTGACTTTTGTTTTCTTTATATGTTTCTTGGGATCACTGACTGTAAGATTCTGGGCGAATCCAGCTGATGAAGGTTAGGAAAACTGAAACAGCTGTTCTGGATTCCCGGTATTGAAAAATCTAAAAACAGATCAGTGATTCCTTATTCATGTGCGATATGTTTTTTATTGTATTGTCATAAAGAGAACAATTTTCCATTTCTGAAAATATAAGTTAAATCAGCATTATTAACTTGTAAATCGGATTAATTTTAACGGATCAAACAACGCGCAATGGATTAACTAACTTTTAGTATATTACAATGGGATAGTAACAGAAATAGGATAGAAATGAATTGTTTAGATTCCAATGCTTTTCTTTTTTGGGAATTGTTTATCGCGCGTATTTCTCGACAAGGAAAAACAATGCCAGTATAAAAGTTAGATCGTCCTTAGTCCACTAATAGACACACCAAGTTTCAAGAAGAATAAGAAGAATAAAATAACAACACCAGTGTAATACAAAAAGAAACCGAATAAAAAGATTTAGGGAATGGGAATATGACATTTAATTAAATCTTGAAGAAGTTACTGAAATAGCAACAGTCATCTCTGCTTGAGGATTAGAGGCTACTAATTTATTCCATTGCTTGGAAATCCTCCAAATTAATACAAAATTCCTTATCCCTCTCAAGCAAAAAAGTTACACTATTACATGCATGTCAGATTTGTAAGGAAATTCATTTTCATAAAACATCTTGTGTAATTTAATGAAGTTGTATTGCAAAAGTTGTGAACACTGAAAATTAAATAAATATATAAGTAAATATTAATGTTAGTACAGTAAAACCCCGCTAATCCGGCGTCCGATAATCCGGTACATTCAATAATCCGGTATCGGTCTAAGGTTTTTTTTTTACACTGAATAAGCCTTCCGGGCGCGTTCGGCAGAGTTCGCGGGCAATCGGCTGAGGTCGGGGGTACTCGGCAGTGATGACAAATTTTCGTCCGCCATTTTGTGTCGTCTAGTGCTCACTTGTCAGTGCTACGGTACAGTGTCGTTTTGCAATGAACATTCAGTGTTGTGAGTTGGAGTTGAGTTTCTGTGCAATGTTTTCTAAACCAAGCACCTCTAAAGAAGCAGTGAAGCGTAAACATCACTACCGAAATCAGAGAAATCACAATAGAACACGGAAAAAATGGCCTGATACCTATTAATAGCTCTTTTGACTCTCTATTTTAGCGGTATTTCCGCTATCCTCGCAATAACGGCTATTTTTAGACGGCGCTCAGTAATCCGGCATTTTCGGTAATCCGGCACTGCCGAAGTCCCGAACGTGCCGGATTAGCGAGTTTCTACTGTAATTATGATTTCTAAATACAAAAGTTACAGCCCCGTTAGAAATGACAAATTCCTATAAACAGCTTCTGAATATAGATATACTATAATCATTTAATTAATTTTGAATATAGTGTTAAAAAAAACAATAAAAAATTTACATCAATGTATAGTTTTTCAAGTGATTTTTTTGTCAAGTAGACAGCTTAGTGATAATTTTCTAAAATTTTATATTAGGCAGTAACATAATTTAAAGGTTAAAATAATTTTCTGATTTAATTCTATGTATATTAAAGTTGACCACGTTTAATTTATTTTTGTCGAGTACAGTAAGAACTAGTGACAATAATAATAATAATAATAATAATAATAATAATAATAATAATAATAATAATAATAATAATAATAATACAACTTGTTATTTTGAGAGATCCTTCTCTTACGTCTGTTCAAGCTTTTGAATCATTCATTTTCAAACTCAAAAATCTCTACTAAATATAATGTGATTATGAAGAATTGGAGCAGATCTATTAGCTTTAGATAAAAAAAAAAAAGAAAAAAAACTCCGCAGATTTGTGGGCTTATTTCTGCGGAGTGAAGTTGTTTACCTTATGGATTTGGAATATGAATATTCAATGGAGGCCTTTCCAGAAACCAGAAAGCTTTTATTAAAATATTCTTTAATGTTCACACACTAGAGTCGCCAACAAAATCCCAAGCTAAACCAAATAAGAATTTCATTAATTATGAATAATTTCTATGCAAAAATAAAGATGTAAATTGGCTTAATTCTCTTTCAGATGATGATTAAATTGGGCAGAAGGAAACAAACCTCAAAGCATTGAAATTCTTGGCAACAAACTCCAAGTTTACTTCGACTTCAATTTGAATTGTTTTCTTTTGAGAGTTTGAAAAAAAAAAGTCACCAATAGAAATATTATTTTATTAATAATAAATAGTAAGTGTTATTTTATTCAACGCATTTCCTGGATGTTCTGAAAGCTTCACATAAACAGATTTTCTTAACCTTTACCACAAGCCAAACTCTTTTGATTCTCCAAGTACATGTTCTCGCATTCCCTATCAAAGCGCTTAGGGAATCGCTTCTTCAATCCTAAGATATATTGCAGCTATGGATAGAAAGAGAATTAATGTATGTTATCTCACCGTAAAACTAGGAATTCGCTCTCTAGGTCAGATTGGGTTGGGTTAGGTTAGGTTAATTTACATTAGGTACCATCGGATATTAAAAATTTGAGCTTTTTGAAATGCCCATTAATATGGATCGGAAAGATTAGAACAAACAAAAAAAAAGAGAAATGAAATGCAATTTTAAGTACACATGTATCTGTGATCAAGAAAAGAAAAACTATTCGTTCTTCAGACTGAGATTTTAAAGATAGATGAAGGTAAAAAGGAAGGTCCATTTTTATTCCCACGAATATCCGAACAATAAATAAGGATTTTAAGAGCGATACCAAAAGCTCAATACCAAAAGCTCAATAAACTCCATAACTAATTTGTTTATTATCCAACATTCACTGAAGTTGCCACGCTCAGTCATGGCGAAACTAGTCTGATTTTTATTGTATATATTCATTTATTTTTAAAACTTTTTAATCTTAGACTGTGTGTTGGCTACCTGATTTATCGAATTAATTTGTTTTTTATCTTTATCTGAAATAGTAATAGAGGAATGTTACCAAATTCGATCTTCTATTGATTTCTATAGAAACTGGATCGAAACCGATCGGAAACTGCCAATTAATAGTCTCCAAAAAATGCTGTTGTAAATAATCACCAATTACGTAGATGCATTCTAAATTTATTATCATTGTCTTTGGTATAACTATTTTTGGATTTTATGTGGGTAATTTTTGAAACTTGGCCTACAAACAACATCTGATACAAAAGAACAAAAAGATACAAACTTATGCAATAAGAAAGAAAAAATGAATTCAAGTTTTCACGTAAATTCAAATTGTATATGATTTAACATCTAAAAAAGTCTATCGTAATTCTCATTGGCTAATTCCGTCTTCATAATGAAAATGCTATTACCAAAGTTACAGATGCGTTCCATAATTTCCCATTCATTCTGAAAGAAAGTAGTTCAGTCTTTTAAAATAAATAGTATCATACAAACAATTTCTTTTGTGAAAACAAGATTCTTTTATTTCAAAGAATAAAATTTAACGTGCAGTAGCACTTTTTTTTTTATTGTTGTGTGTTTCTATTAGAGAACCACTTCCGAGCGCATAGATGGGATCGTTAACGTTTTCACGCATTCTGAGCATATCATCGAGGATAAATCTGGCTGATGATAAGGCATACACAGCTATCTCAGATTCCCCTCGGTGATTGCTCAGGGTGCGAAATCTTACTTTGTGCATTTTTGTTTGATTTTACTTACTTCTTTTATTTCAATTAATATTAAAATAATGGTATAGAAAATACTAAAAGGTAAATATTTCTTGACATCTTTTTAAGCAAATGACAAACGCGAAGACCCGTAACTCTGCAGTGCTACTAATGATGAGAATCATCAAGCTAAGCTGATGAGAATCACCAATTTCTTCAAAAGACATATAATTGATAGTATTGCACATTCCAACGGAAATTCTAAAAAAAAAACAATTCTCAAGTAAAGGTTTACTATGTTCTCTAAATGTCTTGTAATTATATTCGAAAAATTCAAAATAGTTTTGATACCACAATGTTTGTAAATATAAAACCTGAAGACATACCCGTTCTCGGAACATATAGACAATCGAAGTTGCTATGCAATGTTCAGAATGAAATAAAAATATTAGCTAAATAAATGAAATTTCATTTAAAACGGTTCTTTTTGAAAAATGGACTGAGGAAATTCAACCAAGATAAAAATAAATGAAAGAAAGCTTAGTCACAAATACAAAGGAAGTGGAAGGAGTTGAAATGTGACAAAATGTTTGACTTCCTTCTGTTGATTAGTTAACCTGTCACTTACCTGAATGTACAAAATTCTCTTTTATCTAGATAAGTTAGATACAGCTACCTTATTCGAAATTACTCAATAATATATCTACTTGTAATTGTTCAGAATAACATAATTTTGATTTTTGTATAAAAAAATTAAACATCTTAATAAGCCGTTATAGTTACTGTACTTGGCTCGAAAAAGCCTTATTAAAATGTGAAAGACATCAACAACTATTAAAAGTATCATGGGAACTTAAGAAATATGAAGTCTAAATAAAATTTATACATCTAATGTGTCAATTAATTTATGGACATTGCTTGAGAAACCACGATCTGCTTATTTGTTAATGGTTTTGCAATTAATTATCTTATATTTAAAAGTACCTCCTTTTTATGAACGTAAAATAGACAGAATGAGATCTTGAGGTTCGTCCGAAATAAAACACAATGATTAAAATATGACATAGCTCTGAAACGTTAAAACTTCTTAGATGAATCTCTCAATGTACATTTCTTTATCAAATCAGATTAGAATTTCCGCTTTTATAGTTCGTGCAAGGACGGTCATTTCCTCCCTTCGTGGATGTTTAGGAAATGAAACTCGAGCTTTTACAACTAAAATGACTTCAATTCGAAAGAAGTGGTTAAATCGCCGTCTCACTATTTCGTGTCGAAATAATCACGAACCACTGCAATCAATGATTGGACTAAAATGATTGGTTTTGTTCAAACAGTGGCAAAAGTCATGACGTTCCGCTTCATCAAAGAAACCTTATGTTCACTATTATTCCGTTTTCTTTTAGCAGACCAGTTATTTAAATGACGCCACATATCCTTCCGCTTCCTAACTTTTAACTGTTCTAAAATTTTCTTTTCTGTGATTGACAGAAAATACAGATTGATCTTTATTGATTAAAAAAAACTCAAACAAAACATCCAGGATGGTTCAAATGTTTAAATCCATGGAAAAAGCTCTGTTAGGTGCTCTGGATTGGAATTATTCGTAATACATTTACATAATAGTAAATTCCTGTAAATCCTTCGCAAGTGGCACTTTGCCATTTTTAAAATCACAGTAAGATTAGCGATAATAATTAATCCGATAAATTTAGAGTTATTATTAATTTTTACTTATTATTAAATGTTTTTTTTTTAAATAAGATTTATTGTAGAAATAAAAGATTTTCACAGCTTGCAAATGACATGTAGCACGAGATTAAGTTTATCCACGAGATTAAGGTTCAAATAAATTCATTATTAAAGGTTTTCATTATTTGAAAGTCTAAGAGGCTGGAAGCGATATGTGGATAAAAGAGTTATACTATAGATCGAACTTAAGACAACTTGTGGATAATAAACTCCATATCAACAAAAAAATAAAAGGCCATCCACTAAGAGGAAACTTGGCAAATTAACATTCAAAGTTACCAATTTGTAAAAGTTTTTTTCTTCTTAAATTTCATCTCGAATTACTAATTAAATTGAAAAAAAATCAATCGGATTTTTGAATCACTGTAATTTTAATCATGGATTGCAAAATGGATCATCGTGCGTTTATCATCAAAAAGAGTTACCTGTTGTTATTATTTTGGGGGGGATTTTTGTCATCTCACACGCAAATTGCTTCGTAGGGATTCACACGGAAAAACATCAAGTACAAAAGAGAGACAGATTGAAAAGAGTTCAATTCTTTCTTCCATAGAGTTTTGTAGTAAGCTAATAGTTCTGACGGAATATCTGACGTCACTAAATCTGAGAACAGCAACAGCTACAAATCAATTCCCCACCAATAGGCGGCAAATATTACTCAGTAATGATACCGAAGATCAAGCCATTTGCGCAAAGTTATTAAGGGCGCCACAGACACGCAGACTTAGTAAATCTTCTAAGTAATTAAGTTTATAATTGACTTCACTCAAAATTTGTTACATTGTACATCTATAAAAGATAATCTAAGCTGAATCATTCCCTTTAGGTGCAAAATATTTTCTCATTTTCAGAGATGGTCCAGTAGTGGAGATTGACAAGACAAAATAGACTTTCCTTAAAAAAAAAATATGCACTGTAGATTTATTTAATGAGGTACTAATTGTCTTGAAGTGAGCACGAGGAAGAAGTAAACCGAGAATCAATTCATACAAATAATTTGAAGTTAAACGCCCAACAAATTAAGTAAGAAAGAATCGTTTTATTGGTGCAGGAATAGTTTTCAATTATGTAATTCCAATCGGAGGGTGAAGAATTGAAGGTTTCTAATTACAACACATTTGTTAGATATCACAATCTTCGATTTACAATGATCTTGCAGTCACCCATTTTAATTCAATAGCATCACCCGCCTCCGCAATAAACCATCGCAGAAATCTATTTATGATTCACTGAACTGATAGCAATCATCTTTGACTCAAATGTGCAAATTGATAGAACTAAAGTTTTATATAAATTTCATTTTTTATTCACAAACAACACTTCAAGTAATTATTAAGATAATATCATAAATGCAATCTTTATTTCACACTTTAAGCAAGTTAAAGAAAAGTTGTTAAAGGCATTGGTATATTGACAATTTAAAATTTAACTATTAGATGAGCTGCTAAACTCAACCGAGTTTAATCTCATAACAGTTCATTACTGATTGCCCGGCATATTTGTCTTCACAGTCTTGCCGGATTAGCCATTTAGCCCGACTAACGAAGGTAAAGTAATGACACTTCATCAGTATCTTTGACCCACTAATTAATTTCGACACGTCTACCTTACCTTGTATCGATCATAACAGTGAAATGAATCTGTAACTTTCAACAAAGTTAAAGCAAACATAGTTGAGAATCATTCACATCAAAGTTCAGCGCTCTCTTGTAACTTTATCCGGAGTAAACGGATACTAACCATCTGTTGCCGGGAAATTGGTTATGAGTATTTTAGTGCTTGCATTTCACGCTATTCGGTCAATGTTGAAAACAAAAGCTGTCTAGAAATAAGTAACACTTATTTGCTTATGTACGGCCTTCTAACTAAACAAAGTGAAGAGATTCATCAGATTCAATTCGTCATTCATGAATAAGGTTTTTTTGAAAAACTTAAGCTTTAAATTTTGTTGAGTTTTAAAATGGAAGACAATTGGTTGTGGTTTTTGTGGTTTTTTTTACGGCTACCGAACTAATTTAACAACAAGAGTATTTAAATGTAAGCGAAACGATCACATCGAAAACTACAGTTAAATAATGAGTAAGGGGATTTTTTGACTATATACATACACGTAAGTCTATCAGAAAAAAAGTTTACAAAGCTTATGTACGAAAAGCAAAGCTTTATTGGAAAAAATGAGATGATCCTGTAAAGTGGCACAGACACACTATTTTTCTACAAAGCCATCTTGACGACTGAGGTATTTGTCACAACGTTTGATCAGTTTGTCTGTCCCAACCGCTTTAAAGTCAGGGCTGTTGTAGCCATTTTTTTTTGCATCACGTTGGTCTTCTTCATTGCATGTGCCTGACATGTGCTCTTTTAAGGAAGGGTACAGATGAAAAACACAAATCCGGGCTGTACGGTTGATGTTCCAAATTTCCCATTGGGAACCGTACAGCAAATTGTGTGTGTTCCATGCAAGATGTGGTAGGGCATTGTAATAAAGGAGGATCAGATCGCCGTTCAGAAGACCAGGATTTTTCTTCCTCCTCATGACTTTTCAACATCAGGACTTTTCTTCTTCATCATGACTTTTCAACATCATGACTTTTCTTCCTCATCATGACTATTCTTCCTCATCATAACTTTTCTTCCTCAAGATGACTTTTCAACATCATGACTTTTCTTCCTCATCATGACTTTTCTTCCTCATCATAACTTTTCTTCCTCATGATGACTTTTCAACATCAGGACTTTTCTTCCTGGTGTTGTTGCGCAATTTCTTTAGATTTCAAGAGGAGACCAGGTAACCAAGCGGGATGCCATTTTGAAATGACAGCCCGCACTTGCAATTATACACAAGAGAAAGACCATGCGACAGTGATCAGAACAGCCCTCTATCGGATATTCAGCAATGGCCTGTATTACGGCAAACTCAAAAATTCAATTTCTAGCGGTTGTAAACTTTTTTTCTGATCGATCCTTATTATATTTCTCTAGGTATCCGTTTTTCTATTTACTTTTTTTATCTTTAAATATTTTGTCTAAAATAAGAGGTCTTTAAAAACTAGTGATAAAGTTACCAACGAGGAAAATGTTACCAACGAGGAAACGAATGGCATTCTTTATGAAATTCTATTAGAAAAGGATAAAGAGAAAGAATCTCCTGAGAAATCTGTAGTTCTTCCTGGAACCTAAGGATAAAAAAAGTCAATTACAGATTATTACGTTGACTGAATACAAACATAATAGTTGACATAACAGTCTCTCCTCAAAACAGGTACCGTGAAAGGCCTATTCGCTTTTGAAGTTAAATTCAAGGAGTCAGGTGTTAGTCGCAAAATGACGACAAAAGGATAGCTTAAAAGAATATACTGAATTTAAATTAGTAGTACCTTAAATTAATAAATGACTGAAGAATTTGCTTATCACTCTCTGAAATACATATAAGCCGTTTATTTTGAAAGTGACCCAAGTCCATTTTTCAATTTCTTTTTGTTAACTGTAGTAACGTGGAATTTGCATACATTACTACAGTTAACAAAAAAAAAATGAAAAATGGACTTAGTTCACTTTCAAAATAACGGCTCATATATTTAAATAAATTATTATTATTATAGAATTTTGTTTTGAAAGCTCACAGTCATTTGTTGAATAGTATGTTCGAAATGTTCGAAGCTAAAGAATAGACTATATATATAATCTTTAGCTTCGAACATAACATGCAACAAATGACAGCGAGCTTTCAAAACAAAATTCTAAGTTATATTTCGTAGCTTGACAATGTAGAAATTCATGCAAGGAAATCTATGTTTTCGAATAATAAAAAATTGTAGACCCGTCGTTATAACTCTGGTGGAATTTGCTACAATATTGATAATTACGTCAAAGCCCATTCTGTAATGCTTAATCAACCCACTATTTTATTGAGTAAATTGGAATGATAAATCTGTAAGTTGGTCGGTCATTTGATTTTAATGGAAAAGCATGTTTGGCTAAGTTGCGCCAATCTATAAGTTAAACAAACAAAGAGCGTAAATATTGACTTTTGATCGTCTGCAAAGATTGCCCACAAGACGAGACCGGACATCAAGTTAAAACATCCTGCAAAAACAATGAAAGCGTTTTAAATAGAAAATGCCTACTGTACGTAGGAATCTCCACATTTCTTCATATTCTTAAATGTATTCTTTAAAAGAAAAGTGATTTTGAAAGTATAAATGAAAGTACTTAAAGATATTCAAACAAAGTGGCATTTACTGTCAAAAAGAAAGTTGTTAGCATTTTATTGTTTAAGATTAGTTCTGCTTTAGTTCTGCTCCTTCTTTTTCTTTCAATCCTAGTTAATTTCTTAAATTAGTGGCTTTATTTTATCTTTTCTTTTCTCCCCTTCATTCAATGTCATTTATTCGCTGGAGCCAGTCACGTTGAAGAGACTGACTTCAAGATCTTATCACAGAAACTTAAAGAGGTAGTGGAAAGTCATTGTTCACACTCTCTCAAAGGGCATAAGACATGACAAATATTTCAACCACCCTCGTAAATATAAGCCCGAGTCCGAAATTAATAAATCGCTTAGAGATTTTTCGTTTCTTCGCTATTAAATTTTATTGTCCGCCGTAAAGACTTTACAAGAAAGATTTTCTTGCGCTGACCTGGCTGCCAGCACAGAACAGTTTCTTATTCGTTGGCTGATTTGCGAATGAATTCTACTTTTCCAAAGCAATTGAAGACGATAAAAGGTAGATTACCTGCAGATGGGAATTTTCCGCGCAGCTGTGAATTCTTGATGTGGTTTTACAGCGCTTTAAGAAGAAGGAGAAGAATTCGATAATCTACCAAACGATACAAATGCAAAAGATCCCAAATTCACTTCAGTCTTTCGGTTTAATTTTGAAAGGACGAAAAGAAAATGTAAATTAAAATGCATTAAAAGAACAAAAAGATTGCGTCGAATTGAAGAAAGAGAATAGTTATCATAAATTACATATAATTTATTTTTTTAGTAGGAAATAAATTATATTAGTATTAAATGCTAAAGGAATGTTATTGTAGAGAGGGAATAACAATTTAATCCTAGCGCCATTGTTTCCGAAATTGTTTTCAGCTCATAAGTAATAACGTTATGATCACATGTTAGTCAAAAACTATTCACAACTCGATTTTATTTCGTCACAAGTAGATTTCTTTGAATGTTTCAAGATTTCCAAATATACGAAAAGTAACCTTTAGATAAACATGAAGTCTCAAAAAGACAGTATGGAAGAAGAATTTTCTTAAAGAATTTCGAGTTTATATTTCTTAATCCGTTAGTTTTTCTTCTGTATCTTACTTTTTAAAGTCGTGAAAACATTGCCTACAATAAATATTTTTATATTACAACCATTAAGTTGTAAAATAGAAACTATATCTCAACACTTCCTTTGTAACAAAAATTAATTACATATCTCAAACCCTTCGTTATGTTCCCCAACTACATTTTAATCAAATCGAATGCGAAAATGAAATTAGATTTCTCAAAGGGATTCATAAATATTGCTAAAGCCGAAGTTAGAAATTTACTGTTTTATTTCCAGTGCAATTTCGTTTGTTTTGCCATATTCACGTTCAAACTTCTCCACAGAATCCACTGGAAAAATTTCAAGCATAAAATTTAGATACAGACAAAGGAGAATGGGCAGATCTGCCCCACCCCTGTATAGCGGTAAGATATATACGTAAGGAATGATCTCCATCAATAGAACATTTTTTATTATTACGACTTGTCTCAATTATTAGTCCGTTCGAGGTTATATAAATCTAAATATGACGTTTGAGTGATTGATTGTGGTGAATGTGGGATGGCAGAGAAGCCAACCACCTACAAGCGGGGGGTGCTTGGCTATGGATGGTTGGCTTCCCTGCATCAACATTCAATCAATCACACTGTTAATAATTATTATACGTAATTAATAATTAATATTATCATTTATTTCAAGTAAATAAGAATTATTTACATGTAATAAATGAAAATAATAATTACTGTTACTGAAAATAATTATTAAATGATAATTAATTAATACATCCGGGAAGTAAGATGTCAACGAGATAAGTCATATCTAGACGTACATAACCCCGAACATACTAATAACTAAGTCGAGTCGTAATAATAACATATGTTCTACGTAAGGAGATCTTTCTGTAGGTATATATCCTATCACTATACAAGGTGGGGCAAATTCCCTTAGAGTTTGCCCATTCTCCTTTCAAGAAAATCCAATCATCAGTTCAAAAGTTATTAGAAGGAGAGTTATATGCGAGTGACTGTTAAAAATAGGTTAATAAACTTTTAATATATTTAAGAATATTAATAAATAATATAATTAACAATAATGGATGAAAATAACAGGTTTGTAATACTCCAATTCTAAAATTACTATTATTTGTTAAATTTATGTAAATTACCTTCCTGTTTGTAAAAATAACAAGTTATTATTGAAGTTGAAATCAAAACGTTCAACATCAATAATAGTTGAGTTCATTATAACATTGTAAGATGATATCCTTTAAAAAAAACTTAGTTCTTTTAAACTTGGGAAAGTAGGCCTAGTATTCAAAAAGGTGTTTTATATTTTAATGTTGAGAAGAAGAAGTCAGATTTTTTGCATTGCATTATAGGTTTTGCATTGCATTATGAATTATGTTTTCCTTCTGAGTCTTGGCGGTATTTGACCTTTCCACCTGTAAAACCTGTGAGTGCGTTTGCTTATACTTTCAAAAACTTTACAGTTTCCACAACATTTGAAGAAAATTATAGAACTAAAAAAGTTCACTGGATTTTATAAGAAAAAAAAGGTATTTCTAACATTATAGTCCTTCAGATGTAAAATCACCTATGTTTTAATGAGTTGGGCTTAATCTAAATAATAATTATTATTTTTACAAATATTAACCAAATAGATAGTAATAATTATGAATTCTAATTTACAAGAGAAAAGAATTAAAAACAAAAGAGGACCGGTGACATTGTCATGGTAAGATTAAGAAAAGGCCTAAAAATTTGTTAATTAATAAAAAAAGAATCAGAAACTAATTAGAGATAAGAAAATTCGATAATAAAATTTCTTTTAAATAAATCCCCAATAAAGAGGATAAATATTTAAATGGTTGTATTAAGGTTCCGGTGAAAAGCTGTTGTAATTTTACAGTAAAGGCATTCAGTAAAGCTGTATTTTATTTTCTATTTTTTACTGTATCTGCGGTACATAAAGAATTAGAAATAAAAAATACTACAAAAAAAATATCGTTGTAATATAGATTCTATCTAAGATATTATAAAGATATACCATATTACAACGTATGTTAAGTTTTTATTATTATTATTATAATTATGAAGCCCTTGAGAGACATAAGAATTGCTAAACCGGGAACTACTTATAAATTTATCATTAAACTTTGTTTTGCTTTTTTTTCCGGAAATACATCAATAATTGCTTTATGCAATTCATCTACATCCATGATTATCAGGATACTTTTTTCATACTTTTTTAGTTAAAGTAATCTTTTTATATTCTTACAATTTTTATAGATATTTTTAAAGCTAATCTAGGATTATTTTGAATTGTCAAAAAAGCTCTAATGATACTTTCTGCTTATTCGAATCAAAATCTCACAAATGTATGCTAACTAGATTTTTAATCAAACATGCCACAAATATCAATTTCTTTAAGTTGGACAGATACTAAGAAAATGTAAGTAAATCTACGTACCTTTGTCATAACCAAAAATGCTTATTAGATCCTCCACGGAAAAAAAAATACAAAAGTAAACTTTGATGCAACAAATCTCATTTATTGAACTTATTCCGAGAAGAGCCAGTGGTGGCTTTTCACTGACCAGTTGGCATCAATCGTGCGATCCCTGGAGGAAAGACATTGTGACAAGACAAATGCCACCTCCACACCAATGCCATTGCAAGGGAGCAGCTGCTAACACAAATCCATCTCCAAATGTCACTGAAATTCTCTTTCAGCTCCAAATGAAGCCTTTCAGAAATTCGAGAAGCTGACAAATGTTGACGAAAGATTCTGGTAGCACTTGTTTTTCCTTCATTTTTATATATATAGATTTCTATCAATCTCACCAGAAAATACCCTTCTGTCATTTTTTTGACTATTTTCCTAAATACTTTCCAAACTGGCGGCGATGTTTTTCCTACAATTCTTAACAAAAGGCAAAGTCACTTGAGGAAATTTTAATCAATATTTAAATATTTTTTCAAAATTTCCTCGAAGAATTTACAGAAGTTCACTAGCTTGTATAATGCCGCCAACAAAATAGTTCGAATTCAAAGCTTTCAACGTAGCTATTATCCGTGTATTTATAGAATGGCTATTTGCTTTTGTTTGTTTTTATCAAACAGTGAATTGTTTGCTTTTATCTACTTCTGGAGCTTTAATTACATAACATTTTAAATTTGTTTTGCAACAAACAGTGAATTTTGGAACAATTGAAAATTATTTGGCGGAAGGATACTTCTAGGAATGGATAAAGTAACTTATCTGCAAACAGAAACGAAATGATATGTAGATGACATTCGCTCAATCTATTTACTGTGATTAATAGTTAACTCAACGATTCGAATTGCTTGATTGTGATTTCAAAACATTAGATAACAAAGTGCTTTACATATCGACAAAAAGCAAAGAGGTTTGGGATCATATAATATACGAATAAATATTATAAAATTACATCTGAATAATTTTCAATTCGTTTAATTTACAGGTATGTGCAATTCTTTTTTACTTTTTCTCTATCTTTATTTCTACTACGGTAATTGCTTTCCATTTTCTGGCTTTGCTGACGCAGCAAGTCGATGGCTGCGATGAGGCAACTCCGTTCACTCAGGCGTTATGACAAACCAATCTTTTTTTTTTCTTTCCTTGCCAGTCAGCTCAATACCAAAGGAATTAGATAAAGCGTCTTACAATGCCAATGAATACCTAAGGACACCTACGCAGAGTCCCTCTCTCTCGCATAGCGTAAAAGTTAGTTCCTAAATAGCAAATACCATTGGCTTTCAATAGGAGCAATGGATGTTATTTAAGAGTCGACTTTTAAAAAATTTAACACACAAATTGGAAAATAGTTTTCACCGGAATTACCTCAAAAAATTAAAACTGGGAGCATTCTACATTAATACACTAAAAAAACATAACACTTGAAAAAGACATGTTTGAAAGATATATGAAACATTGTGTCTGAATTTTTTAATAATTTTTTTGTTTAATTTGCAGTGCGTTAACTGTAGAATGTTATAATTGTTTATAAACACACATTAAATATTTTATAAAAACTGGTATATTACGATTTATTTTGTTTAAACTTTTGTTTTAATTAAGCGATCCAACAACCGTTTGTTGCCAGCAACAGGCTTCTATTTTAAAGACAGTTAAAGACAGAACAATGAAGTTTTTGAAATGTATTTATTTAAAAAACATTTTTAGCCTGCATTACTTGAATAAAGAAAAAGAATATATAATTTTTTTTGTAGATAAGACCTAGGCATCAAATATTCATTATAATTCTTAGTAATTTCTTCACTTCCAATCAGGGATGTAAACAGATTTTTATTTCGGAAGGAGTCAACTTCCAAAAGAAAAAATTCGATTTCACCTCTTCTATTGAGTCATCCCAGAAACTCATGCCTTTTTAAACAAGTTAATATAACAACTAGTTTAACGTGCGTAAATCATAATAATATCACAATGAAATCATAAACGCACATAAGTAAGGATTCACTCAGCTGTTTTTAGTATTTTGGATACCGGGAATCCAGTAGAGCTGTTTCTGGTTTCCTAACCATCATCAGTTGGATTCGCCCAGTATCTACAGCTCAGTGATCTCAAGAGACATAAGGTTATAAAGAAAACATAACTCAACATAACAATGGCCCTCCATATTAAAACAACAATACAAACACATAAAAAAGGAAAAAAAAAACAACAAGAAAACAATTTAATCACTATTTTGTTCTATAACTCTTTCCCAACGTTCAATAAGCGTTCAATATTCCACTTTTATAAAATTCTATTTAAAGATTCAGGCTACTATTGAAAAATTGCTCAAGACGTATTTTAATATCATTGTCAGTTTTAAAGCTTTTCTCTGCAAGTGATGTTTGTAAATTCTGAAAAAGATAAAACTCCGATGATGCCAAGGTTTGTGAATTAAGATTTCATAATTTAACTCACGTAATTTATGCTGAGTAATCATTGCAGAATATGCTGAAACGTTGATATCCGCAATTGCTGTACGTTGCACTGAACCGCCTGCTACTGTTGACAGTAGTTCGCTGTATTTACGGTTCCTCCGGTTTTCAGCAACTCATTTTACACTGTCCTTTTGCAGTCCCACCAGACGAGAGACACAGGTGTACCAGGATTTTGGAAAGGGGTTACGATGATCGTAATCGTGTCCCTTCCCAAAATGGTGTTACAAACCGATGAACTTGCCAACCAAAAAAAAGGTTCAAAATCCTAGATTTTTTTTCCATTTTCAGATACAATACCAATTCCCGCCCCTCTGTACGCCAATGGATAGAAAGAATTACCTTCTTCGAATGCAATGCTGCTTTACAGTGGATGAAGAGGACTGCCAGGTATGGCCCAATGTCTTTTTCGTTTCAAAATATCGTGTAATCTCCATCTTCATATCTCGTTATCAATCTGTCCATTCTTTTGACAACCAAGTGGATTAACATAAGCCGAAACTCTGTCTTTCAAATTCCTTTCAGACAGTTCGGGAGATATCTACACATTGCAACCACGAAGTCAATCTTCTCTATGCTGTGGTCAAAAACAGTTGACTTAGGGATTCCTAGCTTACTTGCAATTTCCTCTGTTGTTTGTCTTGGATAATTTTTGATAAATTATCACGTCATCATTAGCGCAGAAATTTCTCGGATGACCCAATTTACATTTCTAGATTCCGGGGGCATATATAAATCCCCTCTGTATTTCTCTGTATAACTCATCGGTTCAATTTCTCCGGATTCAAAGCATAAAAATAAACAAAGAAAAAGCAAACAATGAAAAACTAGAAGAGAGTGTTGCTAAAATACCGTTAGTAATATGGAAATATGAGAAAGCATAAGTCTAAACATACGGCTGGGCAAAGGGATGGAAAGTCATCCAATCGCCGCTGATGGAATAAAGTGCCAAGGCGGCAATATGAATACCGTTGCCAAATGACTGGACAAGCCGTTGCCACAATGTAGAAGGTATTTCATTCGGCGATAAGAACTATAAAATTACTTTGATACCAGAGCCAGGCTGGCTCCTAATGGTCGTTTCCCATTGCGCGTGGTTTGACGAGTAGTAAGCTTTCTAGGCAAGATGATGTACCGTTGGAAAAGGGCAGTTCGGCGTTCGGAAAATGTGAATTAGGCAAAGAATCACAAACGCTCCTCTCCCAGTAAAACACCACGCATAGTAGAAACCCATTACGCTGCGGGAGTAATCAAGGCTTGTATGCTACGCTGATAGGACTATTCAACTAAGTATTGTCAGGTTTGTTAATCCACGAATCGTGGGAAACGGCTTAACACTTTAAGAGATAATGTGCAAAATTGCTGTATTAATTTCCTTGTTTAATTGTTTTATTTAATTCTATTTTTGTTTTATTTAATTTCTCTGGAATGGTTCTTAGTCGTCTGACAGAAAGAGGATCAATTCTCTTGAAACGAATGCGATATTTGATTTTTGTTTGCTTTTTATCTTTTACTTAACGCAGTCTTCATGGATATTGTAATAATAAATTGCCTAAATTGTTTTGTTTGTGGGTTTATTGTTGGAATACGTAATGCGCAATCATTAGAAGTCGAAAAGGAATGAAAACTGATGTCTTTAATCTACGACATTTTCTTAGAATTTTTTTAAAAGCACGTATTGCTATTTTTGAATAAAGTATAAGATTAATTTCCTAATTTTATTTAATTTAGAACCATTACTGAATTAATAAGATATAAATCACTGGAAGAGGTATTAACACATCTAGAGGCGCGGGACAGAGCTGCCGGAATTAAAATAAATTGAATTTAAGTATTCTTTTTTTTTTTTGTCTCTTTTGAACACGATCCCATTCATTTTTTTATTTTTTTTTTACATCCTGCGTGATATAAATTCCTTCCCTTTTAATTTCATATGAAATTTAAGCTTTAAAACATTCGAGAATCTTCGTTTTTTCACTTGTATCCTAGTCCTTATTCATTATTTTCTTTTTTTCCTTTACTCATCTATTTGTAGAAGACACGGTATTAAAACTAGTAGATTCCATTGACCAAATTAAATTTAGGTTTCAATATTGAATCCATGCCAAAGGGAGCGTTTGTAAACTGTAACGCTTTGTCCACTTTCCTTTGATTACCTAAGAAAACCAACTGGTAGAGAACAGAACAGGTCTCACGAATATAAAAAGACGTCAAAAAAATGATTTGATTTTAATCTTTTGTTAATAAAAAATGTTAATGAAAAGTTTTTATTTGTTATTTTTTTTGTTTGTCTTGTAAATATTGTTATCAAGGAAATTCTTAATTTTTGCGCCAGTAAATAACATTATGACATAATGAAAGTGATCTTTGCGAAGGTATTCCGGTAATGTACTTATTGCATGTAATATTAAACAATTTTGTGCAGAAAAGGAGTGATAATTTTCAAAAAACTGCTTAGGTTTTTATATTTCCTGAAGTTATCATATAAAGTTAATTGACATGTTTTTAATAGTCTATTAGGATTTCTTTATGTTACCCTTAGAAAATAAATCATTTTTCCTATTTAACGTTGGTTTCTGAAATAGACTGTAACTTAGATGGGCAGCACCACAGACTGGAATCATCGATTTGGGAGAAAATTTATGAGATGGTTGAGAATGTAACCACAACCCTCATCCCGTTTAAACTTGGTTTCATTATTTTATAGTTTTATAGGAAAAAAGATAGAAAAGTTGGAAGTATTAGCTTAATCACGATAACATTGCGAAATAGAAATCTCTTCAAAAATCAATTACACAGGAAGGCGTTTTTCAATTAATAATAAACAATAATGTAAGAGATCCTAATAACATGAACAATCCTTAAGGAATAATTAAGAAATAACACGAATTTTAAGGTATCTTTGAGATGTTATTATATATTCAAATCATTTCTATAATTCATAACAAAAATTCAATATACACTGACTGATCACTTTAGTAGAGACACACTAACACTGAGTTGATCCTCCTCTAGCTTTGATCACAACTGTAATTCTTCTAGGCATAGAGTCTACAAGATGTTGGAACCGTTCCGCAAGAACATTGGCCCACGCTGACAGAAGAGCAGCCCTTCGTTGGTTCACATTGGATGGTGGCGTTTGTAGGCTTCGAAAGGCTCTTTACACCTGGTCCCACAAATGCTCGAAGGGTTGAGATCAGGTGACTGAGCCGGCCAATGAACCAAGTGGACATCAGAGTCATGTTCACTAAATCAATAGAGCACGTGACAGGGTGCATTGTCGTGTTGAAAGTGGCCATCTGCGTCGGGGAACACTGTAACCATAAACGGGGAACAATGAGAGGGAGCCCGTGGCATTAAGAGATGTTTCCAGGGATATTAGGGTGCCAAGAGAACATTCCCCAGATCATTATTCCACCGCCACCCGCTCGTAGGGTTGGCAAGATGGATCCATGAATTCGTGCTGCCTGCGCCGTATTCTCATCCTGCCATCAACATTACTTTTCATGGAAAAGGAACCGAGACGTACAACCGAGACAAACAATCTTTTTTTCATTCATCAAGTTTCCAATTGCGATGCTCTTGGGCACACAGCAGACGCACTTTCCTGGCGTGTGGTGAGTTCGAATATGCGTTTTGGTGCATCTGCATTCAGCTGCAATCCGTCGTGTTGTAGTCCTGTATCCGCAGACGATTCGTATCAGTCGCTTGTTACCTCTTTCATCCACAAACCTTTTCCGTCCACAGTTGCGCTTATTCCTTGAAGTTTTTTGGCCCAACTGCCATTCTCTGAACACACGTGATACTGTTGCACGAGAAAAGCCGAGGATCTTCACAGTTTCCGAAATACTGCAACCGGCTCTTCCTGACCCCACGATCATGTCTCGTTCGAAGTCATTTAAATCTTTTGTCCCGACCCATGTTCCGGTGAATTGTACTGATACACAGTTCTCTTGATACCGAACAAGCCTTTTATACGCTACTCGTTGCTGTTACGTCACCGTGCATCACTAGCGGACAAGTCCAAGTTAGAGTGAGGGTGTCTCTAATAAAGTGGCCACTCAGTATATATATATGTACTTTTTTTTTCAGTATCAATCATAACTCTATTAATCAATTATTCCTGATGATCATGTAAACGACCTTAGTTTCATAATTAGAAAAAGAAATATAAAACAAAGTTAATTACGCTGAGTTTTTTTTTTTTACCTAAAAAGGACAAAAAGTATATAAACCCTGTTGACTACGCGGTAACTAGTGTTTCTTTTTATATTTGGATTTGATGTAGGCTTTTTGTTACGATAAATAGGCCAAATGTAACATTAAACGAGGTGAGTAAATAGGGAATGTGTACATACTTCGTTCACTTTGTTATTACTTTGTTCTGAACGTTATATAATATATTTTTCTTTTCTTCCCCATAAAAAAAATTGCGTTATGTAACTTTCCGGAAACTCTTCGTATTAGCGACTCCTTTACGAAATAATAAACAAAGATTGACAAGCAGGGAAGTCTTCTTGTGTTGTGATAAAAAAAAATCATACTATTAATCTTTATTGTATGTGACTCTTTGAAGCTCAGTGTTCCAATTCTAATACACTTACTTGGTTCTGGAAGAGAATAAGAGAAATGTACATAAGATAAAATCCTAGATGGAATTAATCCATTATATAAGAAAAAAGATATCAAAATTGAAATAAAAATTATTAACAATACTTCTAGTTCAAATAATGTCATATAAAAATAAACGCAAATTAAAGAAAAAATATAGGTCTAACCCTTCTATTCCAATTGTTACAATGCGTTATGCCTATAATGCGAAAAATATCTCCATGTAATTACGATAACTGGATAATATAAAAATAAGAAATAAATTAAATGAAAAATATTCAGAAAGTCCTTTAGTAAAAAATCGTAAATTCAGGATTTACTTGGAAAAAAGACCTTAGATTTTGGTGGGGGGAAAAAATTCCTTTAAAAATTGTAGGAAAAAAAAAACACCTCATTTTTTTTAATGTCATTGTTGAGACATATTGTAACAGTACAATACCATTTTTTATGTAGTTTTGAATTAAAAAAAATTGTTTTGCTATTAATTTATCTTTTTTAGCCATTTAACAGAATCTAATTCGTACAGAATTCATTTTAACAATTAAAATTTTTGAAACGACTACAAGGGCGGTCTAAATGTCTTTTTTTGTTTGCAATTGCAGATGTCTTTTAAGTTGCACAAGGATTTCCTAACGATCCTGTATTTATTCTTAAAATTAAAATACAACTCTCAAGCATTTTGTTTTTGTTTTGTTTTTAGATTAAATTTGAATACAAATAAATAAAGAATAATGCAGCTTTAAGAAGTAGAAAAAACCAAAGACTACACATTGATCAATATTCATGGCTTCGTGTTTATCATCAGAGGGAATCGGGAACGGCCGTTTCGTTCTTTTTTTGACGACAAAAATCTTCACCAGCTCGATCCATCCTCCTTGATGATAAACCCAGAAAGGCGTGAAAGGATATGAAATCATGTTCTCTCCCAAAAGTGACTCCCGACTCCATATCCTTTTTCGCCTTTTGGGTTTGTCATGGAGGAGGGTGGATCGGGCTGATGAGTCCCAAAAAAGGAAGAAACGGTCGCTCCCGATTCCCTCTGACGATAAAAAAAAAAGTCGTAAATGTTTATTTATGTTCAGTCTTTTTTTTGTTTTTATTTCCTAATGATTTTATTTCTGCATGTTAAATTTCTTATGATAATGATGCATCTTCTTTTTTGAAGTCCATTAACACTGCCTACAACAATAATTTAATCTATTAATAAAATTCTGATTCTTTTCTTATTAATAAAAAAAAATATTTTTTTTAAAAAAATTATATAGAAAAAAATATTGTTTAAACAAACTTTATAATATTTATTTCTGTTAAAATAGGGAAGTCAAATTCTTTCATAAGTGTATAAGTCCGGAATACATTGACAGGATAAACAAAACAAAGAAAAAAACTGATCTTTTATAAATTTCTGTCTCAACGAAGCTTTGTTTGTGCTAATTGGGTTGAATTAATTAAATCTGTAATTAATTAAATCTGATTCTTGAAAACTAATTCTGCGTGATCTTGGTCTTATCAATCTTTGTCATTCATAGATACAGTTTACATTCGCGAAATATGCTTCATGTTCAAAGTGACCCAAAATAGCTGCTCGTAAAATTATCCTAACTCTAAGAATGGAATGCTCTTCTTTCTTGTTCCTCCAAGGGTTCGTTTGATAGAACCAGACGCTGTCACCTTCTGAATGATTATTTCCGCAAAAAAAAAAAAAAAAAAAGAAGGAAGAAAGAGGAGACGAAAGCGAGGAAAAAAATCCGACAGAAGTTGTCCTGTATTCCGTGACCACTCTTTCGAAGTGATAATTCTTTTTTTTTTTCTGTTCTCCATCCTACCTTCTTTTCCTCCACCACATCAATTGAAGCTCCTGGAGCCAAATGTCTGAGATAAAGTTTAAGAACGATTCATGTTAGAGGCTGTGGAAGGATTTTTCCTTTTTTTCTCTCTCTCTCCAATCCGCTGTCGAATGACGGGATTTAAGGAATGATAGATAGAGTTACGAACGATTTCTTCTTTACAGTTAGATCCAATTGAAATGGTATGGGAAGAAATGGAGATCTTCTACCTCCCTTTTAACTTACTAGTAGGCTTAAACGTGAAACCCCCATCGTGTTACAATTAACCGAGTGTTGATGGTCGCACAGTAGCCGCCAACACAGAACGGACTGCCAAGAAGGTGAAGGAAATCGAGAACCCACCCATTTACAATCTGTATCGCTTGTTGCATGATTCAGATGATACCGAAATGAAATAGGTTATTTCCACCAATGTATCCGGCGTCTTGTTGAGATTTTATGAGTCTCTCATAAAATTACAAGAACACTGGATCGTATCTTTACATTCAAAAATGTGTAATAGTTTCAGTCCGGGGTCGTTGCCTTAGTCACACACACGGTTCGCACGACCTGTTGAAGAATCTAAAATCCACATGTAAGTGAGTAGCAGTTATGATTAGTCTTAGGATGAAGTGTTAGAATAAGTTCTTGAAATTTGTTTGGGAGAAGCTTGGATTAATTACACAGTGATAGGCTCTTTACTGTTCCATATAACATGGTTTGTATATTTAACTAGCATAGATATTCGAAATTATTCACACTGAAAAGGCTGTCTGGCTTTTGTGTATTCTGACATCTGCTTAAACAATCCCATTGATCTCTGATTTGCATTTGACTAAACCCCTAAATAAGTGAAAAGACAAAATAACGAAAAAAAAAAAAAAAGGTTCTAAATACATAAGGGAAGTTGCAATTTCAATTTACTTTTTAATTTTTCCTTTGCATATCTCTTATCCCATAACTATAAAGGTTTAGGCTTATATTTTTTTTTCCTATTTTCTCCTTTAAAAATACGTCGTAATGAAAAAACGAAGACGAGAATTAAAGGTTCCCTGAAAACAATCTGTTTGCTGAAGAAAAGATATTTTTCTTGAAGATCCTATTTATAGGGAAGAGCTATGTGTGTCTCATTGCTAGTGAATGCCAGGTAGCATGGCACAATGCCAGCCGTTCACTGATCTCTGGCTCCAGTCATGTTTATTGATTACAAGATGCCACTTTGCTGTAGCTTTGTATTGTGCTTCTCGATGATGCTAAAAGTATTACACAAAAGAACAACGTATGACCTACAAGTCTAGATTCGAAGACTCCAAAAGCACAAGTGTACACAGTTGACGTATAATCATTTATGTAATCAAGAGGAAGTAAATTATTTCTTTTTTATTAAGATTGTTTTCTTATGGAAAGCTAAGAATGGAATTATTCTTGTTATTTAGTTACTTCCAAGGAAAGTGAAGCTCACCAGTGAGTCAGTCAATTTGTGTCTGTGTTCGTCCCCTCAATGCTTTGGAATCACGGCATAGATCTTCCTGAAACTCAGTATGCCTATTTAAAGCTAGAGATGATCGTTTGTAAATGAGTTTTTGTCTTAAGTAAATAAAATAGAATTAATTATTTTTTTTTGGGAAAATGAAAATTTTTACAGTTTGTGTTCAGCAGATATCAATTTTTTTTAAAGCTGCTGACTTTTCATTGGTCGTTTACATGACGTTAAAAAAAAAAAATCTAATTGAAAAAAAATTAAGAAGAACATTTAAAAAAAAAAAAAATTGACTTTCAAGAATTTCTTATCAGTATTTTCAGTTTGCAGACATTTCATTTAGAAATAATTTTATAAAAAAAAAAAAAAAAAAACTAATGTAAAATGTAGAATTAGTTATTACAGTATATAGGATGTCTCGAATTCCTATTTCAAACTGCCAGGGCTGGTTGAGGGGACAGAGCAGATAATGCGTTTTGAATAGGAATCCATGTCCGCAAAGGCACAAGAAAATCAAATAAAGTGTTTGTAAAATATAACAATATATAGTCTTGCTTCTGTTGAGTCAAAGAGCGTTACTGATCTGAATGCCAATTCCAATCAAAAAAGTTTCTAGATTTTCTGTACGGAAAGGATGTTTTATCCAATATTATGTCACGTGAGGTTATGAAACAGGTGTCATTTTTAGACAAATATAAATAAACTCTTCAACACATCACACTAGTATTTAAAAGATTTATTTAAATACCGAAGACAAATTTTTGAAAATCGTACATATTGAAAATTTGTCTTCAGTATTTAAGTAAAACTTTTAAATACTAGTGTGATGTGTTGAAGAGTTAATTTATATTTGTCTAACAAATTTGAGATGGAAAGAAAGAAGATTATTGAAGAATTAGGTGTCATTTTTGTTTCGCAGTTCTAGTTGTTTGCTCGGCATTGCATCCTGGTCAACTATAAGAGCTGCTCGATGGTAGCGTCCACCAACTTCGTTGCAAACATTGCATCTGCGAAGCATGTTCTGGTATATGCGCTCAACAATATCTAGTGTGTTGAATCTCTTGTGCCGCGGCCAAAATTCGTGCAAGCAGATCTTCCTCCGACTCTACTCGTAAATATCACTCTTCACGTGGTCCCTTAGAAAAACGTCGAGTGGAGTTAAACCCGGCGATCGTGGAGGCCAAGCAATGGGCCACCGCAGCCTATCCCTCTTCCCCCGAATATTTGGTGGAGATGATCTTGGTCGGAAAGTGTAATTTGATTTTGGTTTGCTTGTGGAGGGGGTGCATTTCCGGTCATGGGTTCTTATTCAAAACGTTATCTGCTCGGTCCCTTCGACAAGCCCTGTTAGTTTGTAATAGAAATTTCGAAAGACCCTGTATAACAGAAGACGATGTACCTAAACATTTGTATTTGTTAACTAAATATTTTTTTAAATAAATCTTATCGTATTATTACTGCCTTTATATTGTAAATTGATATAAAGATTCGTCATCTTATATCGGTTTTATGACGTGATGAGCTGTTAAGTCATCATTAGCAGTAAACATCACCGGATTATCACCATCGTGGATCGACGGTCCTGATAAAGAAAATGCGTTATTATTTAGCCAGACAAACTATTAGGAACCAGAGAGAAAACAACAATTAACAAATTAATGATTTCAATTTTTTATTAAAAATTATTCATCTACAAATTTTTATAACGTTTTTATTTTCATTTGTTTATTCCATTTTATTTCTATAGGCGAAGCAAAAGCAGAATAATAGCATTTAATTGTAGAATATAATAATAATAATAATAATAATAATAATAATAATAATAATAATAAT
>JAFIDM010009631.1:364346010-364359936 GCA_023159025.1 Thereuonema tuberculata
AATAATAATAATAATAATAATAATAATAATAATAATAATAATAATAAATCCTCGAATGCTTTGGAGGAAAATTAGCGAATTATTGGTAAAAAAAAAAAACAACAACAACTTTTTTTAAAATGTTTCCCCTATCTTAAACAGTACGAGGTATTTAGCAAAATGAAATAGGTATTGTTATCAAACCTTTATCATCCTGAACGCTTTGTAAAAGTTCTATGATAAAAATATTTATTGCACTTAGATAATAACTCATCCAATCCTTACTCTGTAGGGAGTTTTGGACGGATCGAAGCGTAGTGTGAAAGCGGACTGTTAATCCCATTGTGTAATTCACCTGAGGTATTATCATCTCCCTCTACATTTAATATTGGATTATTGGAACTGGAATCACACTAATTAACTTTTCTGAAGAGATTGTCGTATTTGGCGAAGGGTTTCCGAATGGATTATGTTAGGAATATTTAGTTAATTCTGAGGAAAGGTTAATGAAGAAACATTATTTGAGACTGAATTCTTTTCAGTTAGTGAACTGAAGTGGATGCAGTCACTTGACAATAACTTTTAGTACCGTAGTCAATTAAGGAGAATAATTTCTTGAAATAAAATAACTAACTCATATTGTGATGAGTTTCATATTTGTATTTATATATTTATTTCTATTTATCCTATGTATTTTATCTTTTACTTATTCAGAATCACTTGTATTATTTCAAATTTCAACTGTCAACTATTAATCTTATTTTTGTTCATTATCAAATCTCAACGGCTGGTCGGGTTCCCACAATCCTTTGTGAATTTAAATCCTTCCGTTAATTTCTGTTTTCATTTAAATGTACCAATCATTTTTAAAACCCACCAGCCAATCAGCACCATTGTAAATAAACTTATATAAACCCTTGCACACTTGTTAATAAAGAGAACCTAGAGAATCCTAGAGAACCTGTTCAGATCTTGCTGTAGTCTAGTTCTTTCCTGATTTATTACACGAACCAGGGCAACGATTAAATCACCACAATATTGATGAATTAACCATCATCAATAAACTAGAGGGTAAATCTTTTAAATTTTAATAAAAAAATTCGGTTCGGTTCTCATGTGGGTTTCGTGATGGTGGAAGATCCGCGCTGGGCAGATTTTCTCGGGGTTCTCCCATTTCCCCTGCACTTCTCCCACCATTCTTTCTCAGTCTTTCTCTCCGTCTGTCCTCAATTCCGTGAGATAGCACAATAGACCTTCAGGTCGCGGTGCTTAGCTTCCCTACCACCCACATTCATCACAATCAATAAACAAAACTTTTTTATTTTAATTTCTGCTTATCCATTCATGTATCTTTTCAATCAAAAGATAATTTTACCTAATTATTATTTTTATATAATTGTTTTCAATATAAACTATCCTACTTTTTTATACTTAAATGCAAAAGGGAGTGAAAATGAAAAAAAAAAAAAAAACTTTTTCACCATACTACAGTATTAGCATTATGGAGGGCGAGATATGACTATCAACCTCATCCCATCCTTCCCTATTACAACCGAAAATGGAAAAAAAACTAGGACTTTGGGACCTGTTTACAGTAGAACCCCAAATCCGAACAAATAGGGGCTGTGATCAGTTCGGATTATCCGAAAAAAATATATTAGTACTCTACATGGTAGGCCTATACACAGTTACAGCTATGGTATTAGCTCCCACTCGGCAACGTATCGAAACTGAGACCGAAGAATGCTTGCACTGTGAAAAGACAGTAGCCGATCAAGTGAACAGTAGCAGTATCTGCTGTATGCTGGAGTGTTGCATACTTTTCAGTTTGCTTTTGTTACCAATAGCCTGTAATAAAGAGTAAATATGTTGCATTCCTCTGAACACTAGCTTAAAAACTGTTATTTTAATAATATGTACAGTGCTATGAGTAAATACTGTACTTCCTGTACATTGCAAGTGAGATTTAAATTTTCTTCTGCATCATAGATTCTGTTCGGATTATCCGAAATTTCTGATTTGCGGGGTTCGGATTTCCGGGGTTCTACTGTATTTATTTGGAAAGTTCATTGCTTTGTTAATAACTCCTCCCTTCCAGAAAAGGACACGATTTTTTTTTCGATTCCCTTTCATTCTAAACTCCTGGCTATGCCTAGGTACTACCTTGATTTTTTTTTTAAATAGCGAAGCCACGTTTCATTTACAATCTTTTATTATTAAAAAAAAAAAAAAAAAAAAAAAAAAAAAAGCATCTTAGCAGTTAAGAAATCTTCATAGATTTTCGAATCGTCTCTTCTAAAACTCCTTTTGAATGATCTTCACAGAGTAATTTTCATTTGCAGTCTTTGAATTTGAAGTCGTCGAAAGAAAATGTTCAAATTTAATTACATTTAACTTTTGCCTCAACCAAAAAAAAAAAAAAAAAGACATTGTAATTTCAAATTTCGTTTTCTCAAGGAAAGACCATTACATGTGCCTTAGGTCGACGTATCAAACTTCCCTGATTGTAACTGCTATGATATTGTTCCGACAGCATTCAAGATATACTGGTAGTATGAGATACCTACAATCTTATTTAAAAATATGTAAGACTATAAATAAAGCAAAATCAAATTTCAATTTCACTCAAAAGCAACCTATTGTACCCCTCATTACGATATAAAGCAGTTTATTTCTTACAATGATTCTTTAAAAATAAAAATAGAATCTAGTGAGGTTTTTTTGTTTTCTTCAAGATTCTTTTCCTTCTTAACGAGGGAAAAAAAATGTAAAACAAAGAGTTGAAATTTCAAAGCAAATAATTAAACTTCACAGCAGAAATTTAAATATTTACATTTCTGAGGAACTTTGATCCATTAGTTCTCGATTATTTGTTGAAAAACACTGAAATACTGAATGAATTAACAAAAACCTGCTTCAGAGTCAGGAAAACTGTAATTAAACTGTAATCTCCATCAATTTGACTGCAATATTTTGATAAAAAAAACTGATTTTGATAATGCATATTATTTTCATATGAACATTCAGTTAAAGCTAGAAAACAAGAATCAATCTTAGACATGATGTAAATCTTTCGTAGTAACAAATGTATTGCCTGCCTTACTACATTAAGCCGCCGTACAAAAACTAAATATCAAGGGTACGTGGAGTTCAGCCAGGCTGCACAAGACCGTAAAGGCTGCAGACATTATGTTGCGAACCAATCTACGATTGATCTACCATGATGATGATCAAGGGGTATAAAATAAAGCTGCAAACCAATAAGGTAAAAATAAAGCTAAAGTGTGATATAAAACTAATCAGACTAAAGAAAGCCCCTTAAACTAATAATAAATAAAATCAAAATACTAATAAAAAATTACACTAAATAAAAAGTCAGAAGTTAAAAAGGGGTAAAAGGGAGAAAAACTTCAGAATAACATAACAATAAAAAGATGAAAAATAGTCACGAAAAATAGCACGAAATAATAAGGAAACAAAAAAAAGATAAGTAAACGAAAGAAAATAAAATTTTAAAAAAATGTAAAAAATGAAGAAAAGAATTATACAAAATGAAAATAAAAGCTGAAAAGAAAGCAAATTTATAAAATAAATTCAATTTTAAAACCGACATCAAACAATAAAATGTTATTCAGTGTTATTATCCTTTGACGGAATAAATAGATACAAGTGATTTATCTAATTTTTCAATATTAAATGCATCAAGAATATTTGGGAGACGACTGCGGTGGTTTCAGTTTTTTTTTTCTTTTAGAAATCAACAGCAATAGCCTTGTAAAAAAAAAGACATTATATAAAAAAACGATTCATAACTTATATATATTTTTAATATATTGAACCAAAAACTGCTGAAAAAAAAAATAAAAAAAAAAAATAAACAAAATAAAAAATTTTAAGGAATAAATATACATTAAAGAAAAAATGTAAATTTGTAAAATAAAAACAAAAAAACATAAGTTATTTGATTTACAGTTTGAAAGATTCAGTTATTCAATGAGAAAAAGACAAATGTTGATGGTTGTTCAGTGGTAAATAGAGGTCAGAGACTGAAGTGCTGTTCACTTGTTTGACAGCATCGACAGCCACAAGGAGATTGGATGAGAAAATTGGTTTTCATGATTGAATGGCCGACGATGCTCTTCCGGTTCGAGAATCGAAATATTTCGTTCCTTAGTAAAACGTGACCAGAAGCAGAAAAATGAACTTTGTAGAATACTTATTCAAAGAAAGGCAAAGCAATGAAATTCAGTAAAATGCAATTCAGTTTTGAAAGGCTGTCACTTTTCCTACTGATTTTTAAAAGAAGAGGGAAAAAAAAAATATCAAATTTTCATCGAATGAAGCAATCTGTAGACAAAATTATATAACTTTTTTTTGTAATATATAAATCTTTCTTCTTCTTAACAAAAAAAGCAATTTCAGAGATGAAAGTTAAATTTATTTAGTGAAATTTGCTTATTATTCAATTAAAGACTTCTGCAGCAGTTAACCTCAGCACACGTAATTACTTTTTGTATTGATTTTTATTTGAAAATTCAATTGAGGCAAAAAAATAAGTTAAAGAAAACTGTAGTTCAAAAAACATAATTTTAAAAGATACTTCATTATTCAAAGAAAAAAAAAAGAAAGAAAATGGTGTTTTTACTATGAAAATGGCTCAGAATTACGAGATAATTTCTAAAAAAAAAAAAATCTTTTTTCTGTTTCCCGATCCCTTAGCTTCATTTTTTTTTCTCCCCTCTGAAGCCAAGTTTATTCCTCCCTTTTTAAGATTAGACCGAGAATTCACAGTAAGAGCTGCTAATCTTCTTGGCACCGTTACAGCTCATTCAATGTTACCCTGAGTTGTCACTGTTCTTGCCAAAGTATATGACTATAACCTTGATGTTGTAACGAAATGCCTAACATTGTATGTGAGAACGAAAATTACACAATTACAGGAATAGCAATCTCATCACTTACACCCTTCTTAAAAAAAAATAACCAAATACTACTGAGAACGATTTTTTTTTTTTTTAATAACCCGTTTAAATTTCAACAGTTGAAGGAAACACTAAAAAAGCAAGTTCTAGCTGAATTAATGTCAAATAATATCAGTTTTCGTAAAATACTAATTAAATTTTGATAAATAATCCTTATATATTATTTCTCAAAGGTATTTCTGTGTCGGAACGCCATAACTTCCTTAATACGTCATCAAAATCAATGATTGAGACATAATTTTGAAGATTATGGTCCCCGCTAATGATGAAAAATAAACAAATAGTTTAAAATTAATGTTTTCGTTTAAAAACTTTATTTTAAAAACTTTTTTATAAAAATGTAGACACGCTTTAACAGAAGCGACTTATCTTTCGAAACCGAAACAACAAATAATTCAAATAATTCTATAGCGTCGTATAGAATTACACACTTCAAATATACCCTTTTTTGAATAAAAATGCACTTTAAAATGATATTTTATCGTTTATTTAATAAGAACAGATAAAAAAAACAACAAAGATTTATATTTTAATAAAAATAAACGATTTATTAAAATAAAAAACATAAAAATTTGTCAACTTCTCATATATTATTTCCCAAAAGTGCTTTTTTTGTTTTTTATTTCCCCTAATACTTCATCAAAATCAATGATTGAGATATCATTTTGAAGATTAAAAAAAAATTGTTTAAAATTAATGTTTTCGTTAAAAAACTTTATTTTAAAAATCTTATTCTAAAAATGTAGAAGAAGCCATCTATTGACAATCTGTTCATTTATTTATTTCCACATTACCATTCGGTGACTGATCAAGATACCATGCGAATTATTCGCACAGGTCAACCTTTTTATAAAAAATGGAGAAGGCGCCATCTATTGACAATGTGTTTAACTAACAGTCATGGCAGCTTTGGATTTATTTATTATTTCTCAAAGGTGTTTTTTTTTTGTTGCGAATTATTCACACGGGTCAACTAGTTAATATTTGTAATTTTAATTAATTTCTTTGATTTCTTATTCAAGTAATTCATTTATTATAAATTTGTAATTATAATTTTATATTTTTAGATTTGCTATTTCCCTCTATATACATGTATGTAAACAGAACAAGAAATAAATGGATGTACTTTATAATTTTTGATGATTATTGGATTATTAACAATAAATAAGTAAATAAATAAATAAAAGTATTGCAAAGTTACTACATCCAAATACATAATTACAAAATGAGAAAATTTCTTGATATAAATGATTTTTTAAAGTAATTTTAATGTGTGCCCAGAGATTATAATAACATACAAGTACAGGTTAAAAAACATTTATAACAAATTCAAAATCATGCTGTACAACCGCTTTCGCCCAAGCACGGGCAGATTTACTTCAAAATATTTCATTTGTAAATTAGTTTCAATGAAAAACAAAAATCACTTTAATACAGTACGACAAATATTTTGATTTTTTTTAGCCAAACTTATAAGTTTACAGCAAGTGATTTTTTTTTGCTGAATCCCAAATGATGCAAATGAATGTCTAATGAAGTAATTAATGAAGAAAATTAATGTAGAACAACTTAATTTAATGAAACGAGTAGTTAATGAGTTTTTCCAAATAACATAGATTGTAAGAAGACTTCACGCATAAATTTCGGAAAACAGTAGGGGGGAAAGTTGTGATTTCCTTTAAAATAAAATAAAAAAAGTCAAAATCAGAATCCAGTAATTTATGGACGACGGTTATTAACCCATCCATTCTAACTTACTGTACCACAAGGGAAGCAAGCAAAGATAATAGCGGACTACCGTTTCTGGTAGCTTAACAAAACGTTGTCAGAATAGTAATGTAAAAAAAAAAGCATTCTTCTAAATTTAAGTTTGACTTCGAGTTGCGACCCGCATAGACACACACTTGTTATAATCGCTAAATTACAAGTTAGATTCACTTTAAGGACGGTCCAGCAAAAAGAAATGATCTAGATTGATTTCCCTCTTATTGAGAATTGCGGCTTGATAGAGAGATTAAGAAAGAATATCAGCAAGAGATGTTTACAAAAAGATGCCAATTGAAAAGCCAAATACATCACACCAGAAGTAAACTATTCTTCAAGATATTACATAGGTTCAATAAACTTGTTCTACTGTATATTTAAAATTACATTTAGTAAATATAACATAGAATATTGGTATTAATTTATGTTGTTGTTTAACTGTGCCCTTAATTTTAAGGTTAAAAATGACTGGAACGGGCCTTTATTAACCTTACTGTAAATAAAGAATTCTATAAAGACTTCTTATATCGCTGTTTCTTTTAGAGCTCCATTTATAGTTCTGTTTTTTTATCTAACGAAATTATGAGTTTCGTTTTTACCACCTCTATTCCTATCCTTTCAAAAATAATAATAAAAACTTTGTCCTATATACTTTCGTAAACAATAGCATCTCATAAAACTTGTGTAATATAAAAACTTTTCCATTTAATACAAAACAATAAAAAAAAAGAAAGGCATCTACACCTACATGGCTTAACCCAACGAATTTCGAAAAACCCTTATAGGAAAGGATGGGAAAATTGTTTGTTTCATTTTTCTGAAAATTTTATTAGTCTAAACAGTGGAGTTCAGCTTTCTGATGTTTTGTATAGTTTCAGGTAAAGAAATTTTCGTCAAAAACAAATAAAAAAAACAACAGCACTGCAGCATCACAAATAAGAATTATTTACAGTCTATTTACTCAATAATATTTCAACATTAAGTTTTAAAAAAGGTTATGTTCAATTCTTTAAGCAAATGCCAAATTTAACAAGATATATTTACATAATCTCACTTGCAAAATAAAGACACTTTTATGATGGCAATAAACCTAATGTAATTGACATAATTTTATCTTTGCGCTAAATAAAACCAGATGTCTAAAATGTATTGCTTTTAAAGATAATGGATATAAGATATATCCACAACCAAACCTCTAGCTTTTATCCAGCATAATCTTTGCCATAATCCATTCCTGTATTACATTTTATTCCTGCTCCATTCATTAGCCTACTGCAACTCTAACCCTACAACTCTCCTCCCCACGTATCATCCAACCTCTATCTTATTCACCACATCTACTGTTCGTTTTTGTTTACGAGAACCTTCAGCGCTTTTGCGCATGCGTCAGGTCTCCTTCAATTTCATCAAAATAGGGGTGAGGAGAAATAAGGAGGGATGTTTACTTTTTATCAGTGTTAGTTCACTAGTAGATGCGTTTTATTTGCGCTTTTCGGGAAGAATTATGGAAAGAATAAAAACTATTGCAAAAATGGTTCTCCGGTAATTTTTTCTTAAAAGCGAAAATGTCCAAAAGAATTTCTTAAGAAAGTGCCCATCTCAGCGTATCACCCCTCCGCGGAGTAAAATCGTCCGCCAGTGTGAGTCTGGCTTTCGAAAACGAACAGTACTTGTATACTAGCTAATCCTAAACATTCAATATTAATTTATAATTTATTCTATTGTTTCAATTTATACGAAATTTCTGCATGATGTAACAATTCGTAATATCAATATAATCTATAACAAGTAATCTAATAGGCCTATGTGAAGGCACTGTAACTAATAAATCAATGTTGTCATTAAGTATTTTTTTGTACTGTTGAAAATCCAAAATGATTCTAAATTAACCAGGTTGATCTAGAGCGCTAGAAAATATATATCCAGTTCTGATAAAAATCTAAAATCTACTAATAGATATTTCATTGCCTCCATACAAATGATTTTTTTTTTTTTTTTCCAGAAGAAAAGGTGTTTTAAAATTTACCAATCTAAAAGAAAAAAAAAGTGAAACCATGGTTAATGAAGAAGTGAAGATTCACTGATCATTCATTTTACTGGGCGGGTAGAGTCAACATCACAAATTTAAGAAGATAGTTCCAAATATTTATATTCGTGAAAACTCAAAGGAATAAAACAAACATGAAATAAATTAACAGCATTCTGTTCTGGAATCGTGGCTTAGAGATTATAGCACTAGTTGTAAAATCAAATCAGGTATTATGAAATTAAAGTGTAAAAAAAATACCAAAACATAATGATTAAATTTAAGATAAAAACTAATTTACATTCGTAAAATGATATTATTTAAACAAAAGTAAATAAATTAAGTTAGTATAAAACACTTTAGTAAATTTATAAAGTTATTAGCTTAGTGTATGATAACTAATTAAAGCTAATTAAAGACTAATGAAAAATTAATTGTCATCCTAACAAAAATCAGCATGTTTTTAATACAATTGATGTTTTATGCAAAATAATCATTAAAATTTATATTATTTCTTTTATTCTAATTTTATCTCTAATTAATTTTAATTCTGAACAATTATAATTTCAGCGATACACAGAAAGTGGCTTAAAAGTTAAATTATTATAAATTAAAGTTTTCATATTAAAATGTATGAATTTACATTATCCTATTTCCAGCGTGCACATAACATTAATTTTTAATTCTTGCTATCAATAAATACCACAAAGATCAATTTTAATAATCATTATTGTATAGTACTTCAACTAGCTTTAATAGCTTGAAGTGCTTGACCATCATCTGATTGCGCTGTTTGCTTTTTTTTATTTTGTTGTCTCTAGTGCAGCTGTGATTCGACATACTTAGTTACAGTTTGTCAACTTCAAGTGTTCCAACCTTTTGGCACAGAATGCAACCGAGTTTTTTGTTTATCGCAGATAATCAATCGTATTTTTTTGGGGCGAAATACTTTATTTCATCCAAGTCCAACAGCTAGGTCGGATACTTGCATTCCGCTCGTTCACGACACGGATGCCCAAAGAGTTTTATTTCATTCCTCAAAAGCTAGGTTTTTCCAACAAATTTTATGTAAGAAAATTCAATGATGCATTATCTTTAATGTTGGTTGCTATAAGAGTCTCAAAGCACTAAATCAAATTATACAATACACTTTTTTTCTTAAACCTGCAAACAAACTAACAGAGAACACTAGCTTAATACGATTTATTTAAGATGCATTCGTGTTAAGTTGTTGAAGAAATCAAAGCTAAAAATATCGTAAAACAAAAAAGAAAATCTTTTTTACCACAAGTTGGAATTTCTAATATTTTGTTTAATCAACCTCCAGGATTCAAGAAATGTTTTGAATGCTTAATTTTAATGTCGTATTTATATTAAACACATTATTAGTCTGTTTGCTGTCGTTATACATTTAGAATTTTTAAACATTTTTATTCAGACATGCTTTTATTTGCTGTAATCTGTAAGAGATGTTTAAGGCTGCTTGGTCACGAAACCATTTGATTTCCAATTCACTTTTATAGTAGACAGCAATTCTTAGAACTTTCTAAGAGTTTTTAATGTGGAATTAAAAAAAAACAACAAAACAAACAAACAAAAAATCACTACAATACTTTCAATCGATTACAAACAGTATACTGAAATTTTATACATATTCGTGGCAACTATATAATATCCATGCAACTATTTAAAAAATATGTAAACCATGCTTATAAAATAAAGGAATATTGTATAAAATTACACGACATAAAAAAACTCCAACCTCAACATTTCAGTAGGAAAGACAGTTTGCTTGCATAGAAAGAAACTATTAGTTATGTTAATAAAAGAAATAGATTATAAGATTAAAAAAAAAAAAAAAACATGAAAATTTAATTTATTTTATCTGGAGCACATAAAGTAATTGAGTAAATTTACTCTACTTTTATCAGAACCATAATTATAAAGTAAATCATAATTACTTTTCGTATGAGCACTGATTACAGCTTTATTATTATAGCTAAAGCACATTTAAATGTTAATTTTAACTTCTTTTTTTTTTTTTTTAATTTTTCATTTTGATTCATTTTATACGAAGAATTACCGTAGGAATCGCAGTGGTGCCTCAAAAGCAAAAATAAACAAAAAAAAAAAACAACTCACTAATGAAATATTAGTAAGAAAATTCATATACCAGCAGTCCGCCGGCCTCAATGAATTTTTTTAAGAAGAATTATTTGGAACCATAAATACAAACAACAAATAACAAAATGGCTCTTCTTTGATATATAGAAAAAATTCTGTTGGTAATTCAATCTTTACAATCCCAGGCAAATAATTACATTCTAAAATGATAACACTTTTTATTTGAAAATAAGACGTAGATATTCCAAAAATAAAATGAATATTTGTAAGATTAACTTGTTTACCATTTACACTTATTCAAAATAACTCACAATTAGCTAAATTTCTGAGAAATACCGTATTTACTCGCATAATTTCCCCTTTTTTTTCATCAATATTTTGACAAAAAAAAAGGGGGGGGGGAAATTACGCGATGTTTTTCAATTTGAGAAAAAAAAATAGGGTGAAAGTGTAAGGAAAACCATGTTAAATATTGATTTTTACAAGAAATGTAATTAACAACAATTTTATTAACACGCAACATTTAAAATATAAGAAATCACATCTCAACATTTGTTTTTTCTTCAAAGTACAGTTAAGCAATAGGCATGCACGGAAGTGTGTGTGCGACTGTGACGTAATTTCGTAACTCATGCAGCGCAGCCCGCCATCTTTATAGCTGCTCACCGCATGACGTCAGCATCAGCTGCCTGCTAATAGAGAACGATACCGGTAAATGAATATTCTCCCAGTTTCGTAATTTATTAAATGTGAACACTACACACAGAAATTTAGAAACTTACCTTTCTCATTCTGCATCACTCTCATCTGATGATTCAGTCTCTGGTACCAGTGTTTCGTCATCTTCAGTCAAGGTCATGTTGGAAACGCGTTGAAGTAGAGGTGGGGAAATTATGCGATAAAAAATAAAAATTGAATTTTGTAATCCACAAAAACTGGGGTGGGGAAAATACGCGATGGGGGAAATTATGCGCGTAAATACGGTATAATAATCCCTCAATAACTATTGTCTTTTCTTTCTTTCTTTTTACTTTATTTCACTAACTTTTCTATATTGTAAATTGATGTCTTTTCATAACATTCTTAAATACGTAGTCTCCATTTCATTATTGACGAAAAATAGTTATAAAAATTCCACTCAAGCAATTGGAATGTTTAGAATTTTAATAAAATAAACAAAGTGACTCATGATGATCTCGAGATATAATGAAGATTAAATTTTTAAGGTAGATGCCTCGATTTGTTGCACCCCAGATAACCTGAATTAATACCGACTCTCTAAATCTATTTTTCTCTTTGTTGGACCGGTTAGTATTCCAAAGATAGAATAAAGGTGCTTCTGTACTGAATTGCACAACAACAGATTCCATGGACTACCTAGTATTGGTTGAATGAAAGACAGAAACGAAGGAGCTATTTAATTGAGAGCAGATTAGTATTAAGGAGATTACCTCTATTTGTGAATTAGTTAATCCACTGTAAATCCTGGTTAAGTCGATAAATTCGGGGAGATTTCGGAAATCTTCCACAAAAACATCTCACCTAATTAAAAAAAAAATATTTAATTAATTTTACGTACTGAGTTTTCAAAGTCTTACTATTCATCTTGAACATTTTATTTTTCTGCTGTTGATCTACTTATTCGTGCATCACGCTAAAATATCTGGACAGATTTCCGTAAAATAGGTACCTTTACTTATTAACGGTCCAACTTAAGTATGTACGCTAACTGCTCAGTTCGCGATGATTATCTAAGCGAATTCCAAGTTACACATTTTTCTTATGGAGGGGTACGGTACCCTTACAAATATTCTTAGAGACTCACTTAAATTTATTCATTGCAAGAAATGAGGAAACGGAAGTTAAACAATAAATAAATCATAACAATGTAATGGGCCAATACCACACTAACCATTAATAATAAAAAATATATACATAAAAAGGAATCCAGAAACAAAGAAATTAAAATCCAATATCCCATTTTAATTATTAAATTAAATTAGGAATTTATTAAAAGAAGAAAGATATTTATTCGCCAATTTCCTATTTACTTCAATTAACGATAATGGTACTTTAACGATTGGTGGATTCTGGGAGAGATCGATCTATTTACCAAATTCTCAACCTCTAATTGTCAGCCTTAAGCATTTATCTTTCCGATTAAGTAAAGACGACGCCACACTAATTTAGAAATGTAATGTAGAGTAGAAAACCCTATAAAAGAATCAAATGAAACTGCCATTTGTAATTCTGTTGCAATTTCACTGTCAGTCCCAAGAGGAAAACAAACTGGATAAGAATGTACAATTGATTCATTGTCGTTTTTGTATTTTCTTAGTTGTGGTAGAAAAAAATGCTTACTTGTGTGTTCTGGAAAAAAAAATTCAGTTTTGTTATTAAAGAAAGTATGAAGTTTGCAAGGACAGTGAAAATGAAACAATTGTTCGTCAGTAGCAGATGGTTCGAATGTCTGTAACCATTGTCATATTCCAAAGTGTCCCACACGGGGTGTCAGGGCAAGATGCCACAAAGCAAGCTGCAACTAATGCTGATCTTGCAGGCAGGATCTTAGAATCCTCCAAAGACTTAAAACATATTTATTTAATTAAATATTTCCCAACGTCTAATTGTTGTGTGCTGAAGTGGAAATAACAAGTCTATGCATAACGAAGAGTAGCTGAAGTTTGGTAATAAATTATTAGATTTGTTATATTGTCAATTTGTCTGTTTAGTCTTACGGTTGACAACTTTAGATAATAGCATAAGATCAATTTTTATTCTTTAATTTTTTTTTGAAGTAATAACGAAAGAAGATATGTTAATTCCTTTCTCAATGAGAACGGTATAAAATTGATTTTTTTGCACTAATTGTTACCAAATAACATTCAAATGCAGTAGATCTCCATTAAAAATGATTGTAATAATCACTATTACTAAAATGTTTTAGTAACCGTTGAATTATGATTGTCATGTTTGCCTTGTCTGATTAATATCTCTCAATAGTAGGCTTTTTATGATCCAAATTCTTCCACAATCTTCTTTCTTTCCATA
>JAFIDM010009631.1:364364936-364383067 GCA_023159025.1 Thereuonema tuberculata
GTTAAAATTTTCTAATTTATCTATTAAATCTTTTGAGTTTTTTATTATAACTTTTTCATTTGGCATCTTGAAATTTCTCATCCAAAAATTTATTTTTCTGGCCAAATTTTGGGTGGGGGATCCATAAGCATTAACTAAGGGACGCATCGGGAAATCTTCTTTGTGGACTTTAATCCTTCCTTCCAGCGTTGGTGTTTTGCAAGAAACTTTAAGAATTTCCTCTTTTTCTTGAAAGTTTATGGTTTGGTTTTCTTCTAGAGTTTTGAGAACATTTTTTAAATTGTTGTGCAAAGTAATGGTAATGTCTTCTTTGATTTCGGTGTAATGTCCATCTTCTACTATTTCGTTTAATTTTCTTATATAATCTTCTTTGTTCATAATGACTAGGTGATTTCCTTTATCGGATTTAGTGAAAAAAAGATTTTTATCTTTGCCCAAATTTTGTAAAATTTTGATTTCATGTTCGTTTAAATTTCACTGTCAGTCCCAAGAGGAAAACAAACTGGATAAGAATGTACAATTGATTCATTGTCGTTTTTGTATTTTCTTAGTTGTAAACCAAGGGTTTCCCAATGGGCTCACCAATATCTGGCACATTATGTAACCTATTTCTAAACTACTTTGAAAACAATTTGTTAATTAAACTAAAAAAACCAAATTTTGAATACTTCAGGTATGTAGATGACATACTTATAATATGGTTTGGCACTATTAGACAATTTAACTTATTCTTTGAAAACTTAAATAAAAGCTCCACTGATTTAAAATTTAAAAAAGAATTAGAAACAAATGGTGAGTTGAAGTTTTTAGACATCAAGTTAATAAAAAATAAAAACAAAATTGTAATGGAGCACTACAGAAAAGAGTTTCAAAGTGATCATGTATTAAATTACCAATCAGGCCATAAAGCTCATATAAAAAAGAATATTGTTGAAAATTGGTTAAGAAGATTAGATTGTAACACCAGTCTTGAAAATGTGTATAAAGAAAAAATTCATGATATGACTAACCTCCTTAAGAAAAACAATTATCCAGAAAAATTTATCAATGACCAAATTAAATCTTACAATACTTTCAAAATTAAAGAAATTAACAAATTTGAAAATAGAATTTATATCCCTTACCTTAATAACAACAGCTTTTGGTTACAAACTTTATGTAAAGCTTACAACATAAACATTGGCTTTAGATATAATAATAAAATTAAAAATTTGCTATGTAAAAAAGTTAATCAACATGATTATAAGAAAGAAATGGGTTTAATATATAAAATCACTTGCCAAACTTGCCAAAATTTTTACGTGGGAGAAACCAAAAGAACCCTAGCGGAGCGAGTGTCCGAGCACTGTAGGACCTTGAAAAATAAAAACAAAGACATCTCAGACGTAGCATATCATTGCATAACGAAAAGCCACGTTATGGACACAAATGTCCAAATTTTATATAAAGAAACCCAATTAGGCTTAAGAAAAATATTGGAAAGTTGTGTTATTAGAAACTCTAAAGAAAAAAATTTTAATAGGTATAAAGGAGCTATAGTAAATTTTAATACCATTGTACTTATTAGAGATTACTTACAATTTGATAACCGAAAAACAGCCAATATTAAGGAATTAAATTATTAACAATATTTTGAAAAATTATAGATTACAATTAATAAGTCAGATTGTAAACAACAATTAAATTTGTTGTATCACCATGCTTTTATTTATTTATTTTTTGTAACAATAAAATTAGTTAATAGTCACTTTGAGATGTTTAAGCATATTGTATCAACAATTAATTTTATTAATAGTTCATGTTTTTAAACCAATGCTGCCAAGCTTATTCTTAATTCTGTTATACCTATATTATTGACTTGAAAAAAGGAATATGTACAGTTCCTGAAAATTTGTCTCCCTTATTAGTATTTTAATAAATATTTTAATACTAATGCAATGTATGGAAGAGTGTGTTTCTATCTTTTTATGATCATTTAGCTCTAAAAATGATTGGAATTGAGAATTCATGTAGTTACACAAATAAATAATAATACATAAATTAATAATATATGATATATGTATATATAAAAAAATGTAGGCAAACTGATTATTGAAAATGACTGCATTTAGTCCGTTTAAAATTTTTCCACCAGACCATTATTACATGACATTGATGAATGTTTTCGTAAAATTAAAAATAATAATAAAAAAGAACATTAAAAATAATAAGAAAAGAACAATAAAAAAATATTAATGTAAGGAAAAATAAAAAATAAAATTTTTCCTTATTTTACTTGTAAATTTGGAAAAAAAAAGTTAGAAAAATAACAGCAAGCTATTGCTCACAGCTGAAATAAGAGGGTTGCATTTCTAACATTTAAGAAAATCCAATGAAAACAACGCCAAATATCTCGAACTAGACGGGGGGGTGTTGGCCCTTGAAAATACTCTATTCCTACGGTATTTGGGCCTCTTAATACGATGGTATTACGAGCTACTAGGTGTGGACAGACACGGACGGAAGGACAGGAGAAACGCAATAGCTACCGATTTTGGTCGCTATCACAATAGCTCCCAAATGGGCCTCTAAAAAAGGCTGAAGTATTGCTTCAGAAAACTGCCAGATGAAAATTTCGCATTGTTGGATAAATCAGTTCCATGAAAATCAGTTAAATGGAATTCGATGTTTATTTCTTTCCTTAAAGAGAAAGGAAATCAGAGCAAGAAAAATAGTCATTCCCAAAGCATTAATAAAGGTAAAAGTATTCAACTTCAGGCAGAGGGAGATAAGGAGTTCCTTGACCAACGGTTATTTCTAAGAAACCTGGTCCCCATTTTACAGAAGACTGGGGGAACCTTCATCTGGAGGAGAATTCAACATGGAAATAACCCGACCTCTGCCGGGAATTGAACCTGGTTCTCTAGCAGCTAGTAAATGACATTTATATATTAAGTCATTTATATATTAAAAATCATTTTTGCTTTAAATGTAATAAATTCATTACTGACGAAGCAGGCGAAGTGTTAGGCTGACTAGACTTCGGGTGCAGGGTTTTAAATTGGAATTTGCTAGCCATCGCTTTTTCACCGGTTTCCCATCAACTTCAAATGAGGTGTTTTACAGCGCCATCCATTTCCCATTAAAACCTCAAGTGAAGCTCACGTTGTCGACGAGATCCAACATGGCATATCGAGTCTTCTTCCTATTCTATTCTAGGTAGTGTTGACTGAGATATGATATCTGTTTCAAAAAAATTTCGATTTCTTAATAATATCAATGTTATACTACACTTTCGTTACTTGTTTTTGTTTTAATGCTGAAGCAGTTCCTTCTTCGTAATAATTGTGATTTGATTGGGAAAAAAAATGAAACAACTTAAAGAAGGTGAATAAGACATCGGAACCGCAGTGGTGCCTCATGGAATAAATTACACAAAGAAAAACTCACTAAAGGAAAAAACGGGTGAGAAAATTCATGTGCCACGCCTCAATGAATTTTCTTAAAGTATAAGACTTCAAACTGCGCATTTGAATCGTTAAAAAACAACAATGGATGAGACCAAGTTATTCCCAAGTGACATCCTGGAACAGCTGTTTCACGCTCGTTGGTGATCATCAGCCAGGAGAAGTCACTGTAAATAACAAGGTCTCGCTACTGAGGCTGGTATGAATAAGCGTGACCTTGTTATTTACAGTGACTTCTGGCTGATGATCGCCAACGAGCGTAAACAGCTGTTCCAGGATGTCACTTGTGAATAATTTGGTCTCATCCATTGTTGTTTTTTAAAGAAGATGAATTTCGAATGAACAAAGTTGTTGTTCACAAAACGGAATTGAGACTTAGTTACTTCGATGAATAACATTACAACCACGACATTTAACAATACTTGAAGTTGATTTCTCATCATCTGAAAGAATTCATAGATGCACATTAAGATCATCCAGTAAATATTCACCTAATTATAGGATAATGATTATGATAAAAAAAAATTGATTCTTTTTTATTGTTATTGAAAACAATATTGTATTATTTTTCTAACTGTTTTTGTAAAACTCAGTTACTTGATGATGGATAAGCTTTCGAAGAAAATTTATCAGAAAATGACGACAAATTCAATGTAAGACTTTTTTTTTCCATCAATGATTTACAGAAAATCTTCCGGTAACTAGATTTTTTTTTTAATTTTTTTATTCTTTAACTTGATTTTTAAATATATTGAAAAACTGTCTCCATTCTTCAGTGAAATTGTCTTCTTCCTTCTTTTCCTTCTTCATACAAAGAATGGCAAAAAAAAGATGAGTCTTTTCGTAAGAAGACAATTCATCTGATTCAGAAGAAAGAAATTAAATTTCTACAGACTTTGAAGAAGAATTGTTTTCATCTGTCATTCTGTCATTGTTCTTATTTTAATGTCCATTCAAATTGTTGTCTGAATTTCAAAGTAATTCCATTTTTTATCTTTTTTTTTAAATATAAGACATCAATTTGAGTTTGGTTGATGTACTTGGAGGAGACGATTCATTTTATATACAATTACCTTGCATTTCTTAAATATTCCTACAGTAAAAAAACAAATTAACTAACTAAATAAAAAAGTTTAAGTGGAAACTTTTTACAAATGTAATTATTCTGTTCTTATTCGTTCTTATGTACTTATCATTATATTGTATGAATTAATATAATGGGAAATCAGTGATCGTTTTTTTTTTTTCGTGATACTGCTACACAAAAAAAAAACCCAGACCTTTACAATAGGTTTTTCAAATTTTATAGTTTAAATATTAAAATGAAGGTAATGCTAGTGAAGCTAAATATTACATCTCTAATTTACATTATAAAAAGTCAGTGTGTAGTTTCGTTACATTTTGCATACTTAGTATAATTTAAGAGGGGTGCATCTCGAAGTAACTTTTTTTTATATGTCCTGTTTTACTTCTATTGGGAAAGGTAGGATCATAAAGAATATTTTGTCTGAATAATCCGTCTCAGACTGTAGTCGACACAATAACAATAATATGCAGGGTGTCCCAAAAGGAAAGGCTAACATTCTAGAAGGAGAACGTAATATTAAGATTCTAATGAAAGAAAGTTTGTAAGAACATATCTCCTCCACCGAACGGTTTCCGAGACAGAGTTGTTTGAATGTAAAGTGTGTTAGTGCCCGCTTGAAGGAACATTAAGATGATCTCAGACGAGCAATACAAGTTCTCATACAAGTTGCATAAGTGCATTGATGTTGACGGTGGAATTCTTGAAAATTTAATGTATCAAATTTGTCACTTGAACAATAAATTTTAAAAACAACATGTCACTTTCTTCTCAATAATTTTGCAACTGTAATTTTAAATACCTCTATCTCGAAAACCGTTAGGAATACAACACATTTTCATATAACCTTTTTTTCTAAAAAGATCAAGACTTCGATCTTTTCTCCTGGGACAACTCTATTTTCTTTCCTTCTATTCAATTGCCGCAACAGTAAATACTGTAAATTAAAATTACAAGCAATCAAATTCATTAATACGGTAATCAAATAAACAGGATGCGTTCATTATTAGGTCATTTAAGGAAATCTAGGGCTGCATGTAGTTTTATCATGAATTTCTATGGATGTCGTAACACAATTATTATTCTGTAATCCATTTTGAATTGGCGCGTTTTTGATTTGACGGAAAGTCAAAAATTTAGGCGACTTGTCGTAAAAAAAGTTGGCATGTTTAATAAATTTTGGGTAAATAAAAACTAGGAAGGGAAATTGGTTGAACTAGAATCTACTTCTTCTACATTCAAGTTTCATTATTTAAAAAACAAAACACACAAATAGGTTCAAATTACACACAAGAAATAATAATTTATTCCAAAATCTCATGCCGATATTTCGTCTTAACATTAAGACTTACTCATGGTTCTTATACAAAATACAAATGAAAAGAAGAAAATTATTCTTATTTAACAAAATAAAATATATAACAACTGAACAACATCAAACCTTTGTTAAAAATAAAATAATGTTAAATAATAATAACAATAAAAACGATAATAACAATGAACAGTAAATTGAAATCGGAAAGACAATATCATTGGTCGTAAAACCTTTTTTAATTTCTTTTACTTCTATTACTTTAATTTCTTTACTTCAATTTCACAATTTCTTTTATTCTTTTATTTTTCATTAATGATTTTCTACAAATCCCTAGCGATTTTTAAGAAATATCGGCATGAGATTTGGAATAAATTATTATTTCTTGTGTGTAATTTGAAGTTTATGATACAGAAGTATTTGTACAACAAAGAGGTATTTAAAAATGATTTTTTTTTAAAGAAAATAAGCTAAGGTTCTTTCAAGTTTTACTTTTTTAATTTAAGGGTTAAGTATCTTCGAAAGAACAAAATAAAAAACAAACTGGTGTTACTAATTAAATTTCTTGAAACAATGGATCAGTGTTACTTTCGTGCTGCAGATATTGTAGAAATGAGATTATAAGTAGATGGGTAGCAACGTCATAGCTTCACGTGAGAATTCATTCTTTTTCTATTAAGTTGTTCTACAATTGAGTTAAGTACTAAAAATTCTGAATAGGTTTAATAATTGAGTGAATCTTGGGCATTTTTTTTTAATTGTAGGCCTAAAAAATTGATTTTTTTTTTCACTTCATCTTTTGTTTGTTTTATTTTGAAAAAAACAAAACAACAACACACAAAGAAACGAGCAAGTGAACTCAAGCTGGAGTTTATAAAATTGCATTTTAAAAATGTACATTTCTAAATTTAAAAAAAAGATGATTTTAGAAGAACGTTTCTTTTTTCGTTTTTTTAAAGCAGAATGCAATTTTTAAATTTCATTACACTGCCACTTCCGAAATAACCTATCTTTCTAAAAACAGATAAATATTTAATAATAAATCAAAAAATGTAAAAAATGCTTTTTGTTAAGTAATAAATATTCCATTTTTATTTTCCAGACTTTTTTGCATAAATAATAATCATTTACATTCAATTCTTTGTTTTTCATTCGAAATTTAATCAAGAAGTTAAGCCTAAATAACAGAAAAGTGACTGAGAAACAATATAAAAGAAAACCAACTTAAAATATAAACTAAAAATAATAATTTCAGTTTTTAGTTTTGTCTCCCCCCCCCCCCTTCCTCCCAAAGAAAAAGAAAAGAAAAGAAAAACAAACAGATCTAAATTATCAGGAAATGACAATGAGGGGATTATATTTTTTAAACCATGAAAATCCATTTACTTTTATCACTAAATTTTGTTTCTTAATGTTGGCATTGCAGAGTTGTATAATACACTTAAGTATCTTTTTTTTTCGAAATGGGTTCATACATTGTCGTTATAGAGATTCGTTTCACTGCTACTTGTGCTTAATTATTACGCGTAATATCGTTCCATTCAGAACTTGTTCGCAGCGAGGTTATGCGACCAGATTCTGTTATTACATTTTTTGGGCCAACAAGCAAATTTGTAAGTAACTTAAGTGCCTTAGAGAATTCATTAGTAAATGATTACGAGGCATCTTAGAATATAGGTTTTTCATTTTTCTGCAGTCAAAAAAAAGTTTATATTTTATATTGAACAATTCCTCTTTTTTATATTTTTTTATTAAATTTAAATTTCATTTATTTTTTTGTTCAGAAAATAAGTTCAAAATGCTCTTTTATTTCATTTTAACTTTTTTTCTTTCTTTCTTTTATTTTCAAACTGAATAAGTTCTATCTCCCCTTTCTTCCGGAAAAATAATATTGTTTTTGTATTTCCTACAAACTTTCCTTTTTAATTTAGCTTTTTCAAGTCAGCCAAGTTTTGCAAAATAATCTTTTAACTAGGGCAACCCGTGAAATATTCACGGAAGGGTAAAACAGATTCCACATTTTTGAAATACTGAGACATTTTTCAAAATCGCAAGAATGAAAACGATGTTCTAAGCTCATTTTTTAAAAGCCATGACGTCCATAACAGCCCACTTATAATTTGAATGATGACTAAGCAATAAAAGAAAATATGTATTTTGATCATGGTAACTCTTGCAAGCATGTAATTATCCATACTTAGAGGGTTAGTTTCGAAATATGCTTGAAGAGTCAATAAGGTGTGAGATCACGTGTAATTAATAAAACAAAACGTGTGTAGTAGTCCATGACGTAAAATAATATATATGTATATATAATTGAAACTATATACAAATACCAGTATTGATTTACCAGTTTCGCAGTCGCCAGCTCTACACTTTGTCATTATAAGTTAACCTCCTTCCCTAAAATAATGTCGATCCAGACAAAGAAATGTTGGTGACGCCACCTTGTATTTTGAATCTATGTACCTACTGTTTCTGTAGCGCTTTTGGGATGACACAGAAATGTTGGTGGCGCCACGTTGTATTTTGTTTTTTGCTTAAATACTGTGTCTGTAGCGCTTTTTGGATGACAAACACACAAATATCCGTACAACGTACAATTTTTGCCTATTAACAGGATGATTTTAAATTTGGTTCAATTCATTCATAGCCCAGTATAAAGATACCACAGGAATTGCCTGGAATTTTTCAAAATTACGAATTTGTTTTGCTTTCTTCGTTCGGCAAGACATTCAATAATTTTACTACTTTTCTTCATTTTTAATCCACGACAGTTAAAACTACTATGTATCTATTTTATCATTCTGTTCAAATAACTTAAATAAAACAAAATACAATTTAACTTTTCCTTCATGTTTTTATTATAATTCACTCTTTGCTGGATTTCGAATGATTTCCTCTTTGTAAATAATTTATTTTGCTAAATCCCTTACGCTTTTTTTGACATGATAAGAGATCAATTTTCTTGCAGAGCACCACTGGCTTGCTGACACCGTTGCCAAAGAACCACTTGTCTTTGACATCTGAGCCTTTCCTATATTTTTATTTTGATACCTTATTTTCAAATTCCAACAGAGCAGATTTCAAAGACGCAAACATCTGGAAATCTCGAACAACTAAATCATTTGCATTAGATTAAAATCTGAGATAAAAAAGAAGAGTTTTCTAGAGGTAAACAGAACGTGAATGCAGATTACCTTACAATGCAGTGTTTCAGCATTTAGTAAGTATTCCAAAATATTGTCTTAATTATAAATTTTAAATTTTTGGAAATTTTGAATCTTTTATTTTTAAAGCAATTAATGTATTTGTGTTTGAAATTCTCCAATGGAATGAAAGAGAAAAACGTCATTCTAAAGTCTATTTGAATTCCAACAAATACTAATCAATTCTTATTCTCAGATGAATTGTTCTTGAGTTTAAAAATTTTGGAAGAATCAATTTTGAGTAATTTATTAAACGATTTTTAATAATTTTTGAATGCAAGTACAAACGTGGAAATAAGACACAGTACCTGAGAATTAAATTCTAATCTAATGTGTGTGTTAGTGTTTTAATAATAGTTCCAATCATTAATAAATATTAAGTACTTTCAGGGAAACGCTTTCATATTCCTGAATTACTAAAGTTCAAAATTTATATATACGAATAGTAGAATAATACGAACAAAAACCATCCATTGGATAGACTGGATAGCTTACATTAGATAGATGCCCTCTTTTTAAATCGTTTGTTATTTAGACTTAATCACATCCTCATCTAAATAGTGTGTAGTTTCAATTTCTGTAACAACTTCGGCCTCTGGAGGTATCCGACAGTTCCATAAGCAATTAATTATAATTCGACTGAAAATACCCATTCGAAACACGCATGGATGAATAACCACTGCGGTTGCACATGTACAGAAGTCCTACAAATATAGTTAATGATAGAGCTTTTCAATAATAATAATAATAATAATAATAATAATAATAATGCCATAACAATAAGAATTTTTAAATCTTTTACAATTGAAAGCAAAATAAAAAGTTGTTCATCCACAATTTATGCGACATATCGTTAATTTTTCTTTCTTTATGATTTCTAATTGAATGAAATAATTATTGTTTTTTCTTCTCAACTGATGTTGATCAAGAGAACAACATTCTCAAATATCAAAGTGTGAAGAGAACAACCCTTCTTATCTGGAGACATTCATCCTGAGGGTCAAACTAATTCTTTCCTGGTTAATTGCTTTAGGGCGAGCCAACACCGAATAAATGTCGTCAGACACTCTTACAGGGGAATTCTAACTCTTTACAGCTCAGTGGAAAAAGAAAATCAAAGGAAGTAATGTATTTTAAACAGTCTCAAACTGCAATTGCGAGCAAACTTCCAAACTTCAGAAAACTGATATTGTTTTTATAAGGCAGTAAAATATTTTTACGATCCGTGATAAGAGCAATGTCTTCTCAACAACTGAATTACGTAATTTTGTCTTGGTAATTTTTGACATTTGTTTTAATAGTAACTGAAAATGCCAACAAACATTTGCTGTAAGATTTTAAACTGTAATATACAATTATCAAAATTAAAATAAATTCAGCGAAAAATTATTATGATTATTAACTTCATATTATAGCAATATTAGTAATTAAAGATTCACTGTTTTGGGAAACTGTGATACCGGGAATCCAAGACAGCCTGTCTTAGGTTTCAAGACCATCATCAGTTAGATTCACCGAGTATCTCCAGCTCAGTGATCTCAGGAGACATATAAAGAAATCACAATTCAACATAATAAGGACCCTTCATATTAAAAATAAAAACAATAAAACATAAATAAAGAAGAAAAAGGGCAATAAGTAATCCCCGATAGATAACGATTAGCTTATAAAGGATTAACTGTTAAACAGAAATTACATGTAACAACATATAACATATAAAAAATTTAACGTGCATATACAAACAATTATATCAAAATATAAAACTTAAACCAGAAAACTGTGATTGTTTAGCTGAAAATGTCTGTCTTGCATTCCCTGCATCACAATTTCCAAAAAAAAACCAGCTCCGCGAATCCTTAGGTCTGTGCGTTTATGTTTTATATTACGGTGTTGTTGTTTGTATATACACAGGGCCCCCACAAGGGAGGGGTCAGTTGGTCCCTCAGCACCAGGGCCCGGCAGTCAAAGGAGCCCGGGCTGAGGTCTTAAACGAAAAAAAAATACATGAATTAACCTATCACTTCTAGTCTTTTTTTTAATAATTAAGTCTACATTTTATGTAAACTACTTTTCTGCTTTAACCATCTGCATGGAGCTATTCCGCATTACAATGTTTGCTTAGAGCGAATTTTTTCTAAATTTCATTTATAAAGTTTTAGATAGGGCTAGATGTCTTGGTTAAGAATGTATAATTTTGACCATAAGATGGAAGGGGGGGGGGGCGTTACTGCCTTTGGTACCTGGGCCCTGAATTTGATGTGGGGGTCCTGTATATACATGTTAAATTTTGTTAAAGGTAAATTGAAAACAGATTAAATAAAAAAAAATTATATGCATGGTAATTAATAAAATAGCATGGAAAGTTAACAAAACAAGTTTAAAGATAAATGAATAACACTGTAAAATCCGTTATTTGGTAGAATTTACCAAACACTGTTGGTTAAAGCCCGAAAAGCCAACTATTCTCGTATTACAGTATTTTGAGGAAACCTACTTTAAGTTAATCTAACCAATTGCCCGCCACTGAATGGTAAAATTTCGAAGCACGAACAGTTGATTTCGGGCTTTTACCGTAATTAATATATTATTCGATAATTTTAAAGTGAATATCTGTACTGATCTTTAAATAAATACCGATTAACAGAAAGAGATGATTGGTTTCCTTAACCTTTTTTTTTTTTTTTGCCTTTGAGCTAAGAAATCTTTTTATCTTTCTTAGCTCAAACAAGAGATCACGAAAAGATCCTCGTTCTCATCGTTATTTATACATAACTTATTCAAGGCCTTTTTTGATTGATCAGCAGTATTTCAATAGTTTTGGTTTCGGGCTTCTATGTTTTACCAGTTGATAAACGTCGACAATCTAAAACAAGATAAGGATAGCGATTAGTAAACCAATCACAATGCTTCGCAACGTCTTCTGATAAGAAAATATAATTGATATTGCTTTAATTTCCTTATTATTATAAATGTGATTGTTGCGAATGCAAAAAGCGCAATTGTTGCGTTTATTGTGATTGTTGTAGAGCTGCATTATAAATATGATTGTTGTGATTGTTGTGCTTAATGATAATTTAATGAGATTTTAATGACAGACAAAACGGGAATATTAGTCTGCTGATCTTATCAGAAGAGTAAAAAGCTGAAAATGACCAGCGGTGTGCGAGTTGAAACTGTCCTTGTCTGTTAAGTATATATATATTTATTTATTTTATCACCTTTTTTAATATTTTCTCCATTTAGGAACAATGAGTTTGTAATATATGTGCGAAAACTTTTTAGATTGTCGACGTTTATCGAAAAAAAGATTATCAATTTCGCACACGATAAAGTTTATTATATTTTACCATTTGTATTTAAATGCCGTTACTCAGAAAGATATGTTCAATAAAGAAACTATAAAGACTATAAAAGAAACAAATTGGAGTTTCTTACATTGTTGCTTTATAGTCAAGACTTCCCAGTAAAAATTTTTACGGAAAGTTTTTGTAAAAAGTTTTTTTTTTTTTAACCGGAATACGAAAATTCAATTTTTGGGGTTTGAAGTAAAATCGTTGATTAATTCATTACAAAATGCGAGAATATCAGTGGTAAAATGGTTTCGATGATGGTTAAAATATCTATGAATACAAGGTTGTGGATGCAGTGTTATTTTAACATCGTAGTTCAGGAAAGAGTCGTAGAGAATACTAAATAGGCGAATACAGTACAAATAGTTTACGATGTTAAGAGCAAAAAGTAAGAACATAAACGTCTATGGGAAGAGCATTGAAGGACTGATTGAACCTTTACCAAACTTTGTCTACGAAAAAGAGTTTCCCTTTGGTATTTCTTGCAGATTTATCTTAGTAAATTACAAAATATCCCATTACTTTCTTTACAGGTATCTTCTATTATAAATATTAATACAATGCTACGGTCACTGTAACTTTAAATACGTTTTTAAGAAAACATTGGTAATATAATGCAAATCCAAATTCATCTTCTTAAATAAATAGTAGTAATACCTAAAAATCTCTTCTTCCTTAATCACACTATTTAATACTCAATATTTCGAATGTGATTAAGGAAGAAGAGATTTTTAGGTATTACTACTATTTATTTAACATTGGTAATGTAAAATATAAGGGATTTTTTAATTTACAGGTTGTCGATAAAGTAGTAGCATCATATTTCGAATCCTTTACTTCAAGCAAGAAAATTTGTACTATGTTTGTTAGTCCATGATTATTATTCAAGAAAATTTGTACTATGTTTTTTAGTCCATGATTATTATTCGAGAAGGAAGGATGAATTCACTTTGTTTGATTAAAGAAAGCCGGAGTTTGCTGTATATAGGATGATTTTACTTTGTTTTGTTAATGTTTGTTCAAAAAAGTTGTAATTGTTATTCAAGAAAGATTGTTTCATATTCAAGAAAGATTGTTTCATATTCAAGAAAGAAGGATGAATTCACTTTGTCTTATTAAAGAAAGCCGGAGTTTGCTGTATATAGGATGATATTACTTAGTTTGTTAATGTTTGTTTAGGAAAAGCTGTAATTGTTATTCAAGAAAGATTGTACCATAATTGTTAATGATTAGAAATTCTAATTTTTAAATGTGAGAGAAAATGTTTATTTTCTCTACATTTTCTGTATTCTCCAAGAAGAAGAGTCCTGCTAAAGGATTCGAAATATTGAGTATTAAATAATGTGATTAAGGAAGAAGAGATTTTTAGGTATTACTACTATTTATTTAACATTGGTAATGTAAAATATAAGGGATTTTTTAATTTACAGGTTGTCGATAAAGTAGTAGCATCATAGTTCTAAGCATGCGCTGTCATTCGGATGTGTCAAATCTATCCGAAAGTACAAAGTCAATCTTAAACAACTTTAAACATAACAAATCACAGAGAAGCTGTAAATCTCTCGTTTCCATTTGATCGTTCCAGTTGTATCTAGAGTTTCAATCAAATATTTATCTGATCTCAACTATACTAATGCAACCAAATAACTCCCGCAAACATGACAGTAGAGATTTCGCTACAGAATTTCATTATTTGAAACAATAATATCAAGAGACGGAATTAATTTACAAAAAGATGTAAATAAAAATTTTAAGATTTTAGGAAAGAAAGGAAATTTTAGATATAAAATTCAAACAGGACAAATCAAATTACAAAATAAATAAATAAATAAAATAAAATAAATAAGTAAATAAATAAATAAATAAATAAATAAAAGATACAGAGCTTTTAAGGAAAAAAACTTAATTATTTAAATCAACGTTATTGACAAATCATAGAAATTAATCTTAGGTTCCTATATTTAATAATGTATACAAATGCTTTTAATATTTATTCTTATTGCTTCTTCTTGAAATAGGGAAAAATCTGAGGGGGGAAAAAACATATGAAAAAGTACGAATACGAATGTTCTGAACTCTGTTTTGTTCTTTGTTTGCAAAGTCTGTGCTTGATCCGTAAAAAAAACAAAATGGCTGCCTTCGTTTCTCATTCTTTGTAGCCTGTGAAACACAAAAAGATTTGATTCACCTTTTCCTGCTACGAAAGGATTACAGCAAAGGTCTTCCACTGTGCTACAAAATTGGAAGATAGAAGAAGATCAAAAGGAAAATAAGACAAACACAAAAGAACAGGAAACCCAGAGGCCCAGAAAAGGAGGCATGAAACAAAAAAAATCACAAGAAGAGACGAAGATATTACCTTTGCACATCTTCCACCAGTGTTTCTTTAGGTTTTTGTATAATTCTTGTAGAGTAAACATCTGCTTGGCTCCTGGGCTTTTCACTCTTCTTTCTTCTTTTTTTTCCTTTCATCGAGATATTTAGTCAAGACCTTTTCAATTAGTGAATCCTATATTTATGATGTTTAATTCGCAATTAACTTCATAAATAATGATGCAAATATTAATGCATAAACTTCTCCTCCAGTTAATTACGTTTATTGATGCATTAAATGACAATTATCAAAAATTAATATTGACAGCATTCTAATTAAATTTTATTAATTTATTTTAATTTTAGAATCAATATCAGAATCAATAACTTTTTTTTTTAATTTAGAAAATTTCATTAAATCAACGAAAATAAATAATCATTAGTTTATTAGAAAATTGTTGGTCCGAACGTGTCTTTTTTATTATTATTATTATTATTATTATTATTTATATTGTTGTTTTTTTTTTGGGTTGGACGCGACAGTTAGGCTATTCTGATCAATTTTGTAATTGTTTGGTCAAATTTAGGTTGAGGCTTATTGTATTAGTCAATCTATCCGTGTATAATTTGTGTTTATTTATTTCAACCAATAAGGGTTGAAAAGCAGGTAAGAATAATGGATTTTTATTGTATTTTTGTTGATATCGCATTCATTGTCTTACACAATAAACATTAATCGTTTTGGATAATCCATTGCACATTGTTTGGTACGATTCGATACTAAAATACTTTAAAAAAAAAAAAAGACATTTTAAGAAATAAAATTGTATAAACAGTAGACTTTGAGTTCTTTCAAACTTATTGCTAATTACTTAAGTGCTTGAATTTATCTAAGGATTTTATATCATAAAAACACAAACTTTAGTTATCAACATCACTATTGCAATCAATACTAAATTACATAACAGCTAAAAGCTTCTAAATTGACGGAAACAATATTTTTTTTTTTATAACGGTAAAAAAAAAAGATATGCGATTTACACTTAAGTTTCACAAAGCGACGAGTTTAAAATTCCAGTGGTGGTGCGCGTTCCTTTCTCATTGTTATGTAGGATGTATTATGCTTCTGAACTGATGACTGCTCTCTGAGAAGAATATTTCATGAATAGGCTGTGTTGATTAACCAAAGCACTTCCTACTCCATCTTAGATTTCGGTTGGCGGCCTTCCAAACCAACGGGAAGGTTGAGTTTGTTCTGAAAACGGACCACGATTGCAGCAACTAAACAGAGGAGAGAGAGACGACGCTCTTTTATCAGCTGGTAATCACCACAGAAGTTGCTCTGATAGCACGAACAATGGTGCGCTCTCTCCTCAGTCGATATCTTCTACCCGTCTTCTATATCTAATACGAATTCCCTTTTGCCCGACACACACACACACACACGCACGCCCTCATCTGAGGCCGATTTAAAATGCATTAGCTATCTTTTTTTTTTTCTTCATCTTGCATTTAATCAACGTCTCGGTATATAAGCTTGGAAAAATGTTAGAAAAATCCAAACAATGATTAATTAGATGGTGTTACTGATAATGAAATTCACGTGGAATTGTCACGTGCCGAATTCGTAATAAGCTTGAATTAATGAGCTTTTTAATTCTTTTTGATTGAGTGCCAAGTTTATTTGGGCGTAATTTTTTTTCTTTTCTTTCTTATAGATTTAATTACAGGAAGTTGATTGTAAATATCTTATTTGCTAAGTCTATAATTTTATCCCCAAAATTTAAAAAAAAAATGGAATAGCAGAACTGAAACAACTATTGATTTAAAATTTTTTACTTAATATTAGAATAATGGATTGCGAAGCAATTATAAATATGTTTATTGCTTTTCTTTTATTTATTTTTAATCTCAGTTAATTCTTCTCATTTTGGAGAATCGCGTTTAGATCGAATCATTTCTTGGCATTAAAAATAAAAACAAAAAACATGATATCAGTGATTGATATTATGAGATAATAATAATAATGAGATAGCCTTAAAAGTATACAGTAAAGTAATAAAGCTAATATAATATTAAATAATTAGAAAATAATGAATAAATTGTTTGAAGTACCGGTAGTTGTTTTATGAATTGATTTGTCAGGAGAATGGCAACTGCACAGCATCACATAATGCTAATAAGTCTTCATTTGTAAACACATTTTTCAACCTGAAAAGCCTCTAATCCCATGTTTTTAAAGAATTTTAACATTCTATTTTTGAATGGAGGCTTAAAATTGAGCTTAGAAAACACTTTTAAACTGGAGAAAATGCTATCAATGTTAGTTGCACAAGAATTGCAACAAGTATTCGTTACTTCCTAAAGATCGGGTATTCAATAACAACTGAAATAAATTCTAAAAAGAAAATCAAGATATGTTTCATCATTTGTGATATGAAAATGCGTAAGAGATTAGTGAATAAAAGATTAGTTGAGATTCAAACAAAAGAAGCTTTTGATAAATTGTATGTCCGCTTTAGAATGACAGTGTTTAATGAAATCATTCTTGATAATCTTTAATCTCAGGTGTTTTATTTACTTAGGAGTAACATGACAAGAAAACAGTCCATTACGCAGAAGCTTAATAGCTGTGATTTATTGTATGCGCATTGTTATCTTAGAATTATATATATATTCGTATTTTTTTTTTTTTTTACCAACCGTTTACTTTCATTTGTACAGTAGATTGTTATAAATAAGTAACAACTGATAAATACAATGAAGAAAATATATGAATTAACGAATACCTGAGGAGAATTACTAAAGAAACCGTTCTTTAATATAAATACAAAATTTTAGATATTGGGCAGATAATGGAGGGATTTTGAAGCTATTCAGCACAGCTATCAAGGCAGTGCAAGGAATCATAATTTTATAAAATTTGATGAATTTATGTCTTCCGGTGATATTTTTTATCTATTGATATTTCTTTTTAACTTTGAGACATTATTATAACACTGAATCACTGAATTAGGACATTGATATCTCTCACTTTCAGACACAATCAAAAATAACTTCGTATCTTACATTTTTCGCTATGATTTGTTAGAATTTCAATTTTCTTTTTAATTTACGATTGACCGCTTCTTGTTTAAAAACAAAATTAAAATGAACATCTCTTAAGCTACAATATATTTTTTTCATTGTAATTCTTTTAACCTAAAACCACAACAAAAGAAATGTATTGAAATATAAGAAGAAAAAAAAAAAGAAACAAACAAACGAAATAAGCTTATGTGCAGAAATGAACGCTGACTTCGAGTTGATATGTCGTTATTTTACTACTGCTTATCTCCAGTACTCGTTTTAAAGTATGGATGCTTGACATTGAAGAAATATTGTATTAAAGCAAATCAAAATATCGCAGTAGTGGAG
>JAFIDM010009631.1:364383167-364415636 GCA_023159025.1 Thereuonema tuberculata
CCCCCCCCCCCCCCCCCCAAGCCTTCCATTATCTTTAGACACTTTTCTAAATATTTATTTAAATCGTGTAATAATGTTATCTTAGAAAAAGGAGATCGGATTATGATATACTTATATCAACAAATAGTACTTTTATTATTATTATTAGTCAAAATTACAAAATAAATATTTTTTAAAAAAAAAACTGCATCTTTCATTGGATGAATTTTGCTGAAGAAAATCTTCCAATTGCTTAATAAAATAATTTTATTTTGCGAAAGATGAAATAGTAATAACGTTAAGCAACAGTATCTATATTCAGAATCACTCACAATACTATTGTGAATAGATTATTTTTCCTCATTCCTTTGCTTCTAACGAAACAATATGTCAACAATACTCTATGACGTATATACTCAACAGAATCATTCTAAAGAAATGTAAAATTTATATTTAAATTTAATGCTTAATATTTTTATTTGTTGATTAATTACTAAGTCAATATTCACTAGCATTTCTGGTTTAGTTCTCCTTAAAAAAAAGTACCAGGATTACAGAAAGTAAAGCTCTTAGAAATAAAGTTACTACAAACACGTTATCTTTTATAATAATTATTATATTAATATTTCTTGCATACTTAGGGAGTTTCAATGCTGTTCCGGTTAGCTCTCCTACTACAAATCAAAACTCGTCTAAGTAACTACAGCAAATCTACTTTGTAACTACATGACTTATTACTATTGAAGTTCTGAGTGGATCATTGTACCATACACTTTAAGTTCTGATTTCTATTCTTTCAAACAGCTTCCTACCCAAACTGGAAGTACAAGCAGAAGGATATTGATTCTTCTCCTCCGCCATTAGCTGTTTCCATGGCAACTGAAGTCAACAGCATCCGTTAAAAGAAACATTATACTTTTTCTCTCATCTTTTTTTTTTACCCCTCTTCATTTAGCTCCTCTGTCTTTTCGTGAAATCTGGTATTTCATTGTCAACTATTATCCTATTAACGCTTGAGATTCAGTTCCTTTGGTGTATTTACGATTTTATTTGGAGAAGAGGCTTCCTAAATTTTTTTTAAAAAAATTTAATTATAAAAAAAATAAATAAGTTATTAGAAATCAGTACAAATAAAAAGCTTTTATACTATTTTACAGCATAATTTTTTGGTTGAAGAAAATTTCTAAGGTCCCCCCCCCCCTCCTATCCATTCCCCTTCAATATCTTATTGTTCAGTTCCCCTGTAAATGGAATATCTTTTAATTGTTAACTTATCTAAACGCATTTAGCAAAAACTTTGAAAAGAAAGTACCTATTTGATGTGAACCCTATGCTCCCTCTTGAGGGTCTGTTCCCAAATTCTCAAACCAATGTTGGAACGTCCACGGATGATTGAACTCCTGGAAATTGAAAGAAATAGTATTTTTTTCTACAAATACTATTTGAACTATCTCGTTCATCGCACAAGTCAGTATTATTATTATTATTATTATTATTATTATTATTATTATTATTATAAATAAGAAACTGGTAAATCACAAAAACAAAACAAAACAACAAACTTAATTAATAATAATTACAATAAAAATTGAGGTTATTCCTAATCCGTAAAAAAACAAAGAAGCAAACATCAATTATAATTTTTCTGATAATTTTTTTTTTTTAATATTGATAAATTTCAATCCTTAATGCTTAACCGTGAATAGATTTCAAGTTTTTGAATGGTATAATTTAATTCAGCAAATAGCAGGAGATAAGATCAGTCGCCTGGGATGTCACATTCTCGATCATTTTAAGGAACTAAATTTTATTCAACAGAATTTATTAAGAGTGTATTTACAAACAAGATTTTTTTTTTTTTTTTCAAAATTTCAAAGCAACATCTGTGTTCGCATGGAATTCTGGGATCACCGATTGCTCGCTAGTAAAGAATTGAAGAATTAATCCTAACCAAAAATAAAAAATCAAAAAAATTAAATTTCTCAGGATGGATCTTGCTAAATTTCGGATAATAAACTTTAAAAATATTTTCGCTGTTTGATTCACAGAGTAGAAATAGGCACAATATCATTCAATATCGTTCGAAATTCCTTCTTCAAAATGTTTTCTATGTATTTTGATTCAGAGAATCCTATATTTCATTGTAAAGATTGTTTCCTATCGAAGGATGATCTTTCTTATTACAATAATAACTTTTTGATTGTTTTCAGTTGAATTGAAAACATGCAGAGGAGCAAACTATGAATGATTTCAACCAATGACGTTTTTTTTAATCCTTCACTTTAATTGGTTGGTATGCAGAAAGCATGCTTGACCGTGTTCTACTTTTGAAGTCGCATCAGACATTTTTTCATCAGGCATTTCTCTTCAAACCTCCCAGCCAAGTTGGATAGTGTTCGCCTAGGTTCAGAATTGTAGAACAGCAAGCCTAATTTCAATATATACGCTTTATGCACGTATTTATATATTGATGTTAATTGATAAGCTTTTTACGCTTTTGTTGAGGCATCAAAATTCATTTGAAGCAGTTGGAATGCAGGCATGGGAATTTTTCAGCCCTTTTCTTTTTTTTAATTTATTGCTATCTTTTTTAGTTTTGAAAAGACTGCATTGATTTGCCCGATTGTAAATGTATGTTTACATGTATGTATTACATATTTAAACTACATTTAATCTATGCACGAATAAAATATATAAACTACATTTAATCTATATTTAAACTATATATACAAACTACATTTATTCCATATCTTTTCCTTAGTTCATTTTGATAGTACTATATTAAACAAATATTAAATGAAATCATTTTATTTGAATTGCTTTTGAAATTTCACTCGATTTATCTGAAAAAAATTCCAGAATATCGATCTAGGATCTATAAGATGGGCATCGTCTTTCACCATTGATTCTTCGTTAACAGTCACTGAAGACCTTCCTGAGTTTTTTTTTTTTTTTCGTTTGTTGGTTGAAATCTCCAAGGAGAAAGGCAATTATCGGGAGGACTCTGTTCTTCATTATCCTTTACTCATGGCTGATTATGTCTATTTCCAATTTTCTTGGCGTTCGATCAAGTTTTATAGGAAGCTCAAATTAGGCAAAAAAGAATGAATGCACAGACATGACAGAAGAAAATGTTTCTTTGTTTCAGCCCAAAGTATGTTCAAAGTTCTGAAGTTAAACAAAACTTGTTCAAAAGTTTTTAAAAAATCTACTGTTTCCATAAAATTCCACTGAATTTTGTTAAAACTCTCAAATTCAGAAAAAAAAATCACATCTGTTGTGGTGTTAAAGACCAACTGTCCAAAAAAAAGGAGAATGGTAGATAATTAACTACAAAATTTTTACAGTTAAATTTTGATATCTGAAAGATCATAATCGCATAATTTCAGTAGACTGTGATTCAGTATTGATCATAAGAAATTCATAGTATTTGACGAATATTCGTGCAATGTTAATCACAGGAATTCCAAGAGTAAGGGCCATTGCAGCATTTATGTATCTTGCCTAGGCAGACACCGTTTTCCTAAGAAACTGCTTCGGCAGTTAATTACCAAGGCATATGATTTCCATTCTGCAACAGGAACTCTAATTTGGTGAACAACTTCTGTTTGACATCAAAACTTATCCAAAGCAATTTCTGATCATCTTTACATTCAAAGCAATTGTATTTCGCGAATTGATGCTTGTATTCATTATTAAGTACATCATGATGGCTCTACGTTAGATACCCATTTTCCCTCTTTTTCATCTAGAATTAATATCCATTAAGAAACTAAATACAACCTCATGATTATAACTTTGAAGTTTATATTATGTCTCGTTTTTATTATTCATTCTTGTAGAGATACTAATTCACATTTCAGATGTATTTTTTGCTGTTTTTAAAAATTGGTTGAGGTTTGTTGACGATATCGAATACGCAATCAGTGAAAGTATAGACGAAATGTTCATTAAGAAAAAACGATAACAAATTACATAAGCCTTCTTTCTGCAATTCTAGAGTTTGAAATTCTAGATTGAAAATAGATCCAGCATATACATCGCAGTAAAATTAGGAATTTCTAAGAACTTATATCTAGGGGCATTAAAAGTTTCAATCTTTTAACTACCTCCGACATATCTATTTCGAGGTATCGTCTCTTGTCTGTTTAGATATCTCAAAAGATCTAAACTCCACTCCTTCCTATACTGTGAAATCTCGCTGCATCGTTTACCAGCTATATGTCTGCATTATGTGAAGTATAAAACAATTTAATGGTTCCCGAATCTATCGTTTTCTCCTATTTATCATTTTTATTTTCCAGTCACCCTTAACAAAAATCAATCGCGGTTTTATTGTAAATGATTTAAATAGCACTTTTAATTCCATTAAAAGGTGGATCTACTGTTTTAAAAGTGCAGTAGTGACATCTCCAGACAGCTGTTTCACGGTCAGTTGCCAATCATCAGTGGCCAGTATTCACTATAAAACCCCTAGGTCCAATTACGGAGGTTAGTATAAGGAAAAGCAGGGAAAAGAATTATTTAACTTATGCATATAGAAAAGTCATTGAGGCCTGCGGAGACAGGCACATGAATTTCTATTCTTTTACTTTTATTCTGTATTTCTGGTTTTTTAGTTTAGATTTGGAGGATCCATTCTTTTCCCTGCCTTTCCTTAATTGAAGACACCGGTGCAAAAAGGAGGCAGTTCCATTTCAGCAAATTTTTCAGGAGAAGCAAAAAACTGTTTTACCACGAATTCTTTGAATTTATATATATAATTCATATGTAGGGTTAAAATCTAGTACTTAATACATAATATCCTCACAAAATACGCTTTTTGGAAATTTGGTTAGATAACAATATCAAAAAGAAAACGTTGGAGCTGTCCCCTTTTTGCACCGGAGAGTAAAAAAAAAAAAAAAAAGTCAAACAAATTTCAATGCGATTTATTAACAAAATGTTATCAAAAGTAATAAATAAGCACAAACTAATCATTTGTAAAGCTATCTTCTTCTGGCTGAGTAGATTCTTCTTCTCCTTGACACTTCAGCCGGTCATAAAACCACATACAGTCAGAAGGCACATATTTTGTTGCAAGTTCTTTCACATGTAGATATTTGGGGCGCTTAAGTGGAAACGGTCCAGAGTAGAACAATAATGTAGAAGGAGGTAAAGTCAACGTTACGCCACTTTTCTGAAGGGTAAACAAGTCCTTAACTAAGGCACTGGCCGAACTGCTGCATTCCACGCCTTTTGCTGCGTACTCCATGATACGATAAGAAGATATACCAAATTTTTGCCTTCTTTGGTTTGATACGCACTTTTTAAAATGACCGTTGAAATGACCACTGAAGTTCAAAATCATTTCTTGAGAAACTGGAACCACTAAAAATTTGCGGCATCTATTTTTTACCAGAGGTGCTCCGGAGGTGTCCCCTTTTTGCACCGAATCCAATCAGGAGGCATATATATATATATCCATTGTATTTCCCTTATGAGTTAACGGAGCTGCCTCGTTTTTTCACCAGTCGATGGTGCGCCTTTTCTATAAACGTGTAGCGATTAAAAACGAAAAATCGTCAATGTATGGAACTGCCTCCTTTTTGCACCGGTGTCTTCAATTGGACCTAGGTCCACCTTTTAATGTGATTAAGCATTTTTAGGCGTTTTTTATTTAACTAATGCCTATAGTAAATTCATTGAGGCCAGCGGAATGAATTTCTATTCTTTTACTTTTACTTTATTCTGTATTTCTTGTTTTTTAGTTTAGATTTGGAGGATCCATTCTTTTCCCAGCACTTTTAATTCTCTAGCAATGTTTAATATCATTTCCTATTGCTTTAGATGTTGAATTCAGATCTTTTGAGTTATTCAGTTGACAAAAGGTTATAACTCGAAACGGATACATTCTGGGATGCTTAAAAGATATGAAACTGATAATAGTCCTAAGAGGAGAAGAAAAATGGAAAAAATTTCTGATTTACACCAATAGGCAAGCAGTAAAGGAATTCCAGAAAGACAGAGAATTAATTAAGAGTAAAAATCTCTAATTGAAATTCCACAGTAAAGTTTGAAATCGATTTATTAGCAATAACTAATAATTATAATAAATTTCCTTTAAAATTTCGAGAAATAAAATGTCAGCAAACTCATTCCCATACAGGAACATTGTAGAACGACTATAATCCCGTTTAAGGAGACGAAACTCTTCATTTCCAATTTAACAACTATTTCCTTTAATTACATTCCTCGAATTCATAGTAAAATGTTTCTTTATCTTGTTAGTTTGAAAGTGAACATCAGTTGATGACCAAAATTTTGATTTATAACATTTTTAAGCCATTCTTTCTTACGTAACTGAACATTCTGTTATGCAATTTGTTTTCTTTTATTTATTAAAGATACCAATATTTTTTTTTAGAAAATTTTCTATCCAAAATGAAAACGGAAGCGAATGATAACAAGTCCCTTCTCCAAGAAGTACTTGAACGAGGATCAAGTGTACACTTGGCACCAATACTTCCCTCTCCGATCCCTTGATTATCGATTGCCATTTTCTTGGCTTGTGATTAAATCTTGTCAGTTGTGATCAACGGTTTTCGTAGACTTCGATTTCTTCAGTGGAATTATAAGAAAGGAAGCCAAAAATTTTCTTAGAAAGACATTTTAACTGCAGTAAATAAATGTCTGATCACAGCTGTCACATACTATATATTCTTTGAGGTAAACAAGTGTATTTCAAACTATTATTCTTTAAGAGGGTTTTATTACTTTCCTTTCTTTTTTGTTTGATTTCTTTTTGTAGTTTCTAAATGAATGCTTAGTGATCGTCCATCGCCTCTAAAACGAGGAAAAGTAAATGACTAAGGAAAATTTGTCTTCAACGAACCAGACAGATTGAAGCCCCCCCCCCCACCCCCAAATGGTCAATGCGATGGCCTTCCATACAGTCGATATGCCTGAACGCGGATTCGACTATCGCCTTGGGCTTCTCTTTTCGGTGTATATTGCTATTCCTTTAAAAATGGTATGGCTTGTAAAATTGGCCGCATTGTTAAGCTCCTTAAAAATAAAAAATAAAAAATCTACACCCTTTCTAAACATTTGCGAGATTCCTAAGGTCAGACAAAAAAAATTAACATTATTTTGATTGTAATTTAGATTAAACTGAGAAAACGATTAGATATTAAACCCAACAAACTAAGAAACCTACTTGAAATATGAATATTAAAATTCAAGCTTTTTTCTTTTCTTTTTTTTTTAATTTCAGACCATTTAAATTTTGCAGAAAGAAAAATTCTAACATATAAAATCAGAACAAAACTACTATTACTCCATAAAGGTGGATTTATATTCCCAGAAACAGTTTATTAAAAGCAAAAGAATTAAGTAAATTTGAGAACAATTGCTTAAAACAAATCTTGTAAATTTTACTATGAAAGACAAAATATGCATTATACACTAAGGAAAAAAAAATCGAATGTGAAGGAAGGGAGCAATTTGAATGTAAATCCGCATGATACTTACCTTCACATAAGGAATGATTAGTTTAGTTGTCAAGAAACTTCGCCATCCCCATGGCTCAATGGAAGTGCTCATCTTGTGGTCCATCAGAATCTTAGAAGACACATTCTGCTTCGTGGAACTGTTTCATTCACATCAGTTTACTAACAGCAATGTCTCGGTGACTCGTTCGAAAGTTCCTATGAGCAATTGAAGGACTTCGCCAGAGGCCGCATCGTGGAACTGCGAGAAGCAGCTGCACATGAAAACGAATAGTTCGCCATCTGAGTCGCACTGATGCTTCTGTGGAAAGGTGCGGGAATCGATGATTGCGTGAGACACTCATTCACATCGCCAAGGCTCTGGTCGGCCCAACAGTATCACTGTTTAGAAACAGTCGTTGGCAAGCCCGAAGTGCTCTGATAGCATCATTCTCTATCATCCAGAGCGATGTGGCATCCTATATACAACAACCAGAATCTACCCGCATTATTGCTAGACAACTTCATTCGCTTCTTTCCCGTCGTCCCATAAGGGGCTACCTTTAACAACCCAGCATCCGAGACTGAATGCACCACTAGAGTAGTGTCGTGGCTGAAAGAGCTGGTTTTCTCTCAAATGGCGTCGTATCGATTCTGTCTTGCAGCAAACAGTCATTGTATCCGCATATGAAGGAAGACTGGGCAGCGATCAAATCTTGGCAATATTGTGGAGAGGATTACAACTTCCTTATGACAGCAGATCCTCTCATTATGATTCGAGGAACTTTAAATGTTTAGTGTTAAGTGCAGGAAATCCTGCAACCCATCGTTATGCTCTTCGTTTCACGCTTGCCAAGAGCAATTTTCCAACAGGGTAATGCATATCTACACATTGCATCATACGTTTCCCAAGAGTTCCTTTACTTCATTCAAACTCTTCTTTGGACAGATCCTGAGACTTGTTCTGTAGCAAGCTTGGCGTGATCTGCCACTAGAGAACATCAGGACTTCGTTTTACTCCATGCCACTCCATATCAGCAATGCTTAGCAGCCAGAGGCGGCTCAACATAGTACTAATAACATAACAATTATGCATTCGTTATTCAAAAAAAATTGTTTTCACTGTGAAATTTGAATCAATTCCAATTCGCTTCATCCAAATGTCTTTTACAAAGTTTCATTCAAATTGGACTTCATTTTTTTTTCGTCATATTGTAAATAAATAAGTAAAATATGGAGATGCAATTTTTTTTTTACAGTTACCTAAAAAAAATTATAATAATAGATACTGGTAATAGGCTGGGAAAGGAGGTAAATTGTAAATATATTTATGAAGTTATTCTCTTGTCAAGCTTTATAGTTTACGTAAAATAATTGACTAGAGATCAAATGAAATTTACATTAAAAATAATAACCTATCAATGGGATTTCAACCCCGTAACTTCAATAGCATATCTTTCATATGTTTCTTATCTTTCTATATTGATTTTATTATTTGTTTCTTATTTGTCTATAGTAGTGTGCATATTAGTGGGAATAGCATTTTTTTAACTCTCTTAGAGCGGGTAACTTAGAGATGCATTCAAATTCGTAAGGGTCCTATTAGGGGCTTTCCAGCCTTTCTTTTTTCCTCGCAATTAAAGTTTTTGCTAAAGAAATTATTAATCAACTATAATCCATATAGCTTATTATATTTGTCCAATTATAAGATTAATGTTAGCTTTATTTTTATGAATAATTTTACCCATTTTTTTTAGATTGATTTTAGATTTAAGATTAGGACTAATATTTTTGATATGTATAAGAAGAATAAAAGTATATCTAAGTGGGTAGTTTGAAAAGTACGGTAAAAAAGCAAGATAAACAAATTTTTTGGGAAAAAAATCAACTATATTTCTCAACACAGTCTCCTTCGAGGGCTGTACACTTGGCCCGACGAGTTTCCAATTTTTTCATTCCATCGGAAAAGTCAATTTTGTCAAACTCTGCAACTCTAACTTCAGGAATAGGAAGAAGTCGTACAGGGTCAAGTCCGAGAATAGGGTGGATGAGGAATCAATTCGAAGCGCAATTCGTGCAATTTTTTTGCCATTGTGACGGTCGATTTTTGAGACGGCGCATTATCTTGGAGAAGGAGCACTTGCATGCGACTCAGATGGCTGTCAAGCATTACCTTACGCAACACACACAACTTATGTTTTGCTATTTTTTGACTGAAAGATTTATTTGAATGGAATATAAGGAAATTTAGAATTATTCATGATTTTTATTTCATTTCCTTTAATAATAATGTGATTAATTACTATATTAGCTGAGACCTTTTGCAGCAGAATCAGAATTAGTATTAGGATTTAATAATGAGTACAAAATCGGAGCTTTTGATTTGATTTTTAAATAGCATAATATGGAAATATTTTATTAAAGAGAATTAAAAACAGTGGTATTATTTTTTGGAGGAAATTATGAGAATGTAATGTTTATAGTAATTGTTTTTTCCCCTTTGTATTTATTTGAGTTCGAGTTCCTTGAATACGATATGATAAATTAATAAGTTTAGCTTGAAAGAAGCTTCTTCCAGTTATAATTCTATATACAGTTCTTATAAAATTGATGTTTACTTCTTTATAATTACTAAACATACACATTTCATGATCTATCGAGAAAATTTTAATAGCATACATTATGCTTTACTGAACTTTATCCACACGTAATTTCAATGATAAAACTTCCCCCCCCCCCTTGAATAGGTAAACTGTAGTAATAATTAACATCTAAAGCAATTGCTTGAGGATTTTTTTTTTTTTGGAAGACGATTACGCTGCCATCTTGTATCTTTAAAAAAAATAAGTCCTCGCTTCATTCTTTTCCTTTTAGAATAAATCAATGAGTTGGAATCATTGTCTAAAACACTTTAAAATCTAGAGCAAATATTCGTAGAATTTTAAGTTTTTCCTACTTCTATTCCTGATATGATAAGAAATATCTTCTTGATTTTCTCAGGGATTTCTTTTTAAATTTAAGCTGTGTTGTGAAGATAAATTCCATAACTATATTTATGTCTCTTCCTCCCTTTTTGCTTTGATGGCAATGAATCCTTCCTTTCCTCTGTGATCGATGATCGTCTCCAATGCGTCTCACCAACATATTTAGATTACCGTTTCCACGTCCTAATAGCATCCTGGTTTCCGAAAAGATACTGTGCAGACAAGAGTCATTTATAATTTACATACGTCTATTTTTCAAAGACCACTGGAGTTCCTTTATTATCAGAAAAGGCTACAATACGAATATTTCTTAACTTCACAATTACTTTTACGCCTTCAAAAAATAGTAATGAAATGGCTGTTTATGTGAAATAAAAATGTTTAAATTGGAAAACAAGAAATTTATCAAAACGTATAATAAAAAGTTAAGTCCAAAACGATGTATAGCAATAATTCGCTTAAAGCATTCTTGAGAAATTAACTGAAAACGATTAATGAATACAACTAAGTAGAAAAAAAAAAGCTTTCCTTGCTATTTTAATTTTAAGCTTCAAATGAAAGGTAAAAATAAGCAAAACATAGATCTATGGTCTGAATTAATCTGTTATTAAACTTGTATGTTTTTACAATCAATCTCATGAATAGCAATTTAGATCTGAGACCTTCTCCAGTCTTCAAAGAAATCACGAAGTGTTAAAAGTTCTTAAGCTCTTTGTTACGCTACAATATTGATAAAATGAAAACTTAACATGGCTTAGTTTCTTGCTTGCTTTTATATACAAAGATTTAATACAATACAATATGAAAGATCTTTAAGTTAAACATCAAAAGTTTCGTAACTTGATGATAAATGTCAAGTATTTGTTCCTAAAGTCAAGGTAAAAAAAAAAAAGTAAAATTAATCAAAAACTTTACGAAGTGATTATTCACCAATAAATAAATCTGTAAAAAAATCCTTTATTTAAACTTTCATTTCAGCTTAAAACAGAAATTTCAAAGTAAATTTTTTTTGGATATATTAGTAAAACGAATGTTAATTGAAATTATATTTATATTTGATTGTCCGGCGATAAAACGAGTTTTTCCTCCTATGTGACTTTGTTTCTTACGATTCTAGAATTAAAATTCCCAGAATCCTATTTGATAATCCCACATTTTCAGTACTTCTCGGCTAGTAGGTATTTTCAAAAGCACAAAATTATAGATGCAAGTAAATTGGTTTTTGTAAAATAAGAAATTACTATTTCAAATGACAATTAGATTAATGATAATAATAATAATAAGAAGAAAAATCTTTCTTATAATTATTGGGCTGAATTTCATTTCTTGTTTTATTTAATTTCAATTATTTTACAGCACGTTAAACTCCTTTGACTTATTATTATTGTTTTAAGTGAAATATAATTCAGTGATCTTAAATGTAAAAATCATTTTCTATTTCAATAGGTCAGAGAGAGATTATAAATTTTGAGTTGTTAAAAAAAAAATGAAGTTATATATACTTTAAGACACAAAAGAAGGAAGTGGTTATTTCCTGATGAAATCTAATCATAAGAAAACCGGATTCATTAAAGGATCTTTCAATTAATTAGATCGTACGTCTTTGATAAGTCGAAGATGGAGATCTACCATTTCCACCCTTTGCTGACCCTCAATCTGCGATGGAATACAACCAATTCTTATCAAGACTTCCCATTGATCAATAGCTCACTGAAGCACCTGGTCTCCCCCAGACTGAGATTATGGATTCTCCTCATTGGTAGAGTGGTTGCACTCGCACAACTTCCGATCAACAGAAAACAATGAACGAAAAGAGGAAGGATTAAAAATAATTCTATATTGTTACTTTGTTCATCCTTATTTATCTTTACTTCGATCTTCTTCACCACAATGGTAACTTTGGAAAGACCTAATTTTACTTTATTTATCACGACACTGGGTAATTGTAATAGCTACAGTTATAACTAAGGCAAAAAACTGGTTTGCTAGTTACAAAAACCGTATCTGTTTCATTTCTACAAATAATGATTAAAAAAAAACATATAAAATGTAATTAAGAAAAAAACTTAATCAAAATAAGAAAAACATGCATTGCCGTGATCAGGATTTGTATCAGTGCTCAAATGAATCACTATAAGAGCTCAACTCGAGATGAGTAAAACCACTCACAATGCTTGGTTTTAAGTATTTCATGAGATCGGAACCGAAAGTGACCGCATACCGGAAAAATCGTCTTTTTCCTCACCTCTACAAATCATAAGGATTCGAATGAGTTCGACTCATGTCTATCCTACTTATAGTTTGGGCTGCAGAGGTGTTGAACTATTTCATTTTAGACCTTTCTTGTGAGATAGGAAGTGAACACAAACCGGAAGTAGTATTTTTTGCCCACGTCTAAAAATCGTAAGGGTTCCAGTACAGGTAGGATTCATGCCATGTAATTTAGTGTATATAGGTGCTGACAGACGAATAGACGGACAGTATGAGTTTTCCCTTTACACTTTTGAGGTAAAAACCTAGGAATTACGAATAGTTATTTGTATGATTAGTTCAAAGCTTAAAAATACTTTAACTTGAAATGAGACAGTAAAACTGAGTCAGAAAAATACTATTAAGAAAAGAAAAAAGATAAACCTTCGGAGGTTTCAATTATTCCTATGTTTGGAATTAAAAAAAATTACCAGAGGAATAAAACAAGACGAAAAATCTAAGACTGTAATTATCAAAAGTTGATTGGATGAGTCTTGATTAAGTGAAGCCTGACAATAAGCTTTTATATAAAAATGAAGGAAAACCGGTAGGACAGAACTGACATTCCCAGAAGACAAAATGAAATGATTATGGAAAAGGAAACGAATAAGGAAAATATTATGATAGAAAACTTAATAAAAAAAAAGAAGTTAAGTCTCGATAAGTTTAGATGAAACATTCAAATGGTTTTCTTTATCAGATGAAAAACATTCTTAACTCTTCAGACAACGAACGACAACTTTAGTCCATGAGTAACAACAATTGTGAAATTGTTTTGATAGAAAGGAAATTAACTGAAAGCCTCAGTTAATTAATACAAAAGAAAATCAGTTAATTAATACAAAAAGTTAAATCGGAAATATAGCTTAGCCTAGTAACTGACAGACAGAAAGCATAGTAATTACTAGTTTTATTTATTGCAGCAAATACAAAAATGAAAACAAACGAACAATGTAAAAGACATAAATTTCATGTAATTTACGAAAATTATAGGACAAAATAAGTAATTTTACATTAATAGACTATTGATAGTAGTGATAAATGACCACGGAATTCTAATTAAAGACAAAATGCATGGTAGTTTCACTTTTTATACGTGCATGGTAGCTCGTTAGCCCTCAGCATTGTATCTATGCAAATCAAATTTGCATCGGAGAGAATAAAGGGTTAGAATCAAAACTCAAATACGGATATTTATAAGTATGTACCCATGATAAGTGTAAACCTTTACATCCTAGAATGATGAAATTTTATAGGTAAATGTAAGTTGTTATATGGAAAATCCTATTGATTTCGATACTTGTCGGACCAACAAGAAGAAGCAAATAGTCAAAAAATATGCCAAAATACTCTGTCGTTAAAAACAATAATACTGTATTCCTAATTTAAAATATTTTCAGGTGTTGCAAAATTCATGTGTAATATTCAAACGACGTGTAGGGGCATGGCTAAGGATGCATTAGCAATATATTGCTAATGAACCCATGTTCAGAAACGCTCCAATAGGCCTTACGTGTCCTAAAGTGAGCCTTTCCGAGAGAATAGATCCTTTGCGACAACATAAGATATGTTTTGCAGGCGAGCCCATACCTTGATCTGGGTGCTATTTTTGTTTTGAAACAAACAAAACTTGCACCCCAGATCAATGTTCGCCTGCAAAACGTTTATTATGGTGTAGCAAAGAATATGTTCTCTCGAAAAGACTCGCTTTAGGACATGGGGCGTTTCCGGACATGGGTTCATTAGGAATATATTGATCCTTGGCCATGCCCCCTACACGTGGTTTGAATATTACACACGAATTTTGCAACACCCCGTATATTCAGTTTCGGGGAAATTCTGTAGGGTGACGGATGCTTTTATAGAAGAACCCTTTTTAATTTAATAAAAATCGAACCAGTTGATAAGGAGTTACGGCCAAAAGCGTAAGTGCAGAAAAACTTTTTTTGAGTAGGCCTAACGATTTTTTTTTTTTAAACAAGAGTTTAAATATTCTTACGATAAACGTATTCGAAAATCAATTATTTTTTTTTAATTGTATGGCGAATCAGAAAAACGACATATCGTATTACATGAAATTTTTGAAAATCCAGTTTAACCCATACTTAATGTTTTGCGATTAAAGTGTAGCTACATCCTCTTTAAATTGTCTGCAAAATCAGGTAATGCTGTAACAGCCTTGGAAGTCTGCACGAAAACAAAGAAACAAAAAGGTGTCAAAGATACATCGCTTAAGATGCCAATAATGAATTCATAAGAAGCAGTTTAAAAAATTAATTCCAAAATTGTCATAATCAATACCAAATGTCGTAGTCCTTTTTTTTGTTTTAAATAAAAAGCACGAAATGAATAAGCAAACATTTACTTATTTTTTTGAATAAATAGGTTTAATAAATATTACTTAAAAATAGATTTAAAATAAATTGAGTAAATATCTTCAAACGAACACATTTGTTACAGCTGTTCTGTAGTAAAACCAAGAGAAAAGCCACCTTGCTTACAACTGTTGCCAAGAGAACAGAGAGCAGGGAATTCCTGTCTTCACCAGCTACGACAATGGTCTATAAAGACAATTTGGACTATTTGTATGCGATAAGATTAAATGGATTTATTCTCTTTCCCAGTTTCTGATTCAACTAGATGTAGGAATCTTTAAATTCGTGGATGAAAATACAGTAAAACACCGGTTAACCGAACTCGGGTCAACCGAAATCGGGTTATACGAAACGCCTTTAAATGAGTAATTCATATGCTACAAACTATTAACTACAGAATACTGTATATTGATGTAGCCTACTGTAATCCTAAAAATGTAGTTTTAACTTTAATAAAGAACATAAGTGTAGCATACAAAGAGATTTTTGAATTCAGTTTGACCTTCAAAACCTTTAAAAATACATAGTATAATTACAATACAAAATACAGTAGCTGTATTAGATGTTCATGGCTTAACAGAAAAAAATTGTTATCCGAAACGGCTTCCCCCCTTTAGTTCGGTTAACCGGGGTTTTACTGTAGTTATAATTTTACCTCTTTTGACTTTAATTATCACAAAAGTTAACTGTAATAATATTAGAAAATTTAGATATTTTCCCAGATGATTTGACTCTGTTTGGTATTAAATCACTATTACAAAACCATTCCCAAATTAACACTGATAATTAATATATTAATTGAATATAATAACAAAGTGTAATACACATTTGGAATGGTCGTTCAATTAATTAGAGGCTGTGAAAAGAACTTAACATAGCTTCCAATTATTGGTATCTAATTATTATTATTACAGCAATTATTGCATTAACAGACACACTAATAAAGCTAAACAAGGGACGTGGATTAAATTACACTCCCACGTTAAATTATCATAAAATCACTAACGCCTAAACATAAAAAGATTTCTTTGTTTTTTTTAATATTGTTAATATTTTAGCCTACTTAAAATGAACCTCATCAAAATCAGTTTGTAGAAGATAACTTTTGAAGCTTTGCATGCAACTTCCTAACACTTGATCTATATATTTAGGACTAGAGGTGATTTTTCTTTTGAATTTGAAATCCTTTCTAAGCCTGCCCTAGTCGAGAAATTAGTAAGAGAAGGCGACAAACACACCCAAGGAAAGCATTGCCGTATTTTATTTTTATTTTCTAGAAAATGGAAACTTCGTGTTGTTTATATTCGTCAGGTGGGTTTCGAAACCATTTGTAAGATTTTCTTTTCTATTCCTTTTTTTTTTGGGCGTTTTCAAGGCTTTAAATAATAATAATGATAACTTTAAAGAATAATTATTTTAAGAAAACAGATTCAGTTCTTTTTGTCTTGTTTTGTTTTAATTAAATTAAAGATTTTTCGAAAAAGACAACGATGCTTTTAAATAATTTGTAAAAATGAAATTGCAAAAAAAAATAAATAAAAAAAAATAAATCACTACAATAGTTATATTTTCAAACTTTCAATGTTTCCAAAATATTTTTTTCATTTTTTTTTGTCATAATGTTTATTTTATTTGCATAGAAGTAATATTTTTTTATTTTTTATTTTTGGTTTAGGAGCCAAGTGACTGCGGCCTGGAGAAGCAGGGATCAATCCCCAATCCTGGCCGGGGATTTTTTTTTTCCATGCTGAATTCTCATCTAGACGGTCCTTGGATCCACCCAACCTTCTGAAGAATGGGTACTCGATTTTTTTTTCCCAGAGGGTTGAAGGCGGAAGGATTAAAGTCGGGCTAACCACTCTACCTCAATTTAGTTCTAAGGGTCAGAGGGCGACTTCAACTTTTTAATAGTTTTTAATCAATTTTAAATCATTTTTTTTTTCCTTTTTTAAAACAGTAATTTTGCTTTATTGCCTTTTTTTTACAAAATCTGATTGATGTAAATGCTAAAATTTCATATTCAGGGTGGATGACATTGTGTGGTTTTTTGTTTTCCTTTTCAGATTATACTGAACGGAACAAGTAAAGTCACAACGTTCAGAATCAGGATAGTATTAGCTGTGATAATTATATTCTGACTGGTTTCCCAATATGTGTTATCATATTCTTGAGAATAAAACCATTTCTACTTGCTAAAGCTACATGTTTATTATGAATTTCATAATTCAGTTGGGCCCATTAACAGTCGTTATCTAAACTAGGGGTGCACATCTCTCGGCCATGTGGTATATTTGCTGCGGCCCGGTAGTGTCAGACTTAAAATTAAATTTGAGCCTTTACATTGCTGCGAACAGATACATTGAAAAATGTCATAACTTGCAATAGCAACTGTCTCATTCTATTGTATAAGACTCTACTAATGCATTATTTGATAATTTGAAGTTTATGTAAATTATATTTATTATTAATTATTAATATAAATGGCACTGCTAAATCGTTAATTAGTAAGATATTTGTGTAAATTACATGTATTAATAATTATCATAATTATAAATGACATTATCAAATCATTAATTAATAAGATATAGTAAGGGTTGGAATTTGGGACGCTGCAGCTCTTCATCAGAACTTAACGAAAATATTGGTCCTCCTAAAATTGGAATGTGTAACCCTGATCTAAAGCGTTCTAATGTTGACGTATCGAATTATGAGCATCAACATTTCAAACCACTCAATCGCAAATCTACAGAATTTCAATAAATATCAATTATTAATTATTTCTTTTGAGTTAAAAATTCCTAAAAATAAGTAGAATTCTTCTAATCGATCACCATTAATTAAGTATCAATGGTTTATATCCATTAAAAACGAAGGTTGTACTTCTTTATTCCCTCATTCTAAAGACTAAAAAGAATCTCCTTCAAGTTTTATTTCTTTGGAAATATAATGGTATTATTCTGACAAATTAAAAAAACAACGATATAAATCCAAAGAAAATTTACCTAAGACATAAAGTTCTTTTTTTGGGCTCGAAAAATATTAATTTTTTAAGATTGTTCTTGAAAATAATTTATGAAGTTTTAACAAATTGTAATGAAGATCCTTAATAAGGTTACTTTTTAACTCACAAAATCAGTAATTCTCATTAATAAGACTTGTTCACTTAAAAAGGCTTGAAAAGTTTTGAAGTTAACAAGACATTACATGTAGGATTTGAAACGTATCTTCTCAACACCTTTTGAATTACTGAATAGATCCTTTTGAAAAATCTGCCTTCAAATGTATCGAAATAAATGATGCAGCTTTTACATTTCCTCGTGTGAATCGCTGTGGAAAAATTTGCTTAAAAAAAGTAATTAACATGCCTTTCGAAAATCACTTCAAGCGAGGGGATGAGATGATGAATTTCTGTCGATATCTAAGAATGTACGATAATTCTTTTGTCAATTGTAAATTTGCGATTGCTTTGATTTGCTTATTAACAATTTCGTTTATAATCTAGGAGCAGGAAATTTCAAAATTTGAATACCTTGTATTAGTTAGATATTACAATACGAAAATTCTTAGCGACGACCCATTTGAGAGCTATTGTGATAGCGACTAAAATCGGTTGCTATTGCGTTTCTCCTGTCCGTTCATCCCTCCGTCTCCATCTACCCCTAACAACTCCCAAACGAAAGGTCGGATCGACAAACGGAATTCACCATCGTGGTTCAGAGGCCCAAACAACGTAGGAATAGGGTATTTTCAAGGGCCAACCCCCCCCCCCCATGTTCGAGATGTTTCGCATTGTTTTCATTGGATTTCCGCTATTAGCTTAAATATTTGAAATACATCTATGTCATTTCAGTTGTCAGCTCTACCTTGATGATTAAGGTTTCGGACTCACATACTGTAGGTTGTCGGTTCGAATCCGTATATCTACTTTGTTTTTCTCAATGTCCACGTGTTTTGTTTTTTTTTTCTTTCTTTCTTATTTTCGTAACTTTTTTTATTTTTTTTTCTTAACTTTTTTTATCCTTACGTTAATGTACTTCCTTTTTTTATTATTATTTTTAATTTTTTTTTAATATAATGGATCGCCCTTAAATTTTGCTTTAGAACAAAATTAAATTCACTTTTTTTTTTCCTTTATACTGTTTTTAGATCTTATGGAGAAAGGAAAGTAAATTCTTTAGATTTCTTGTTGAATAAAGAAAAACTATAATTATCTTAGCCCTCTAAAATTTCCAACCCCACGTCCTCGTCGTAGAGGGTGGAAATGGATGTAGTAAGGAACTCCCAGTTGGAGGTCCCGAAACATGCTGGCTAACGGGGCTATGGTTCTACCCAAGTTAAGGTGGGAGGTATCGTGCCGAGGACTGAATGGTACAAGGGTAGCGAAATATGTTGTGCCGCAAACGATCCCTTTGGGGCGCCTGGCAAGTATCCCATCGTATGACGCCTTCTGCTTGGAATAGGGGGATAGCCAAGTGGTGACTTTTTAAATTCCCCCGGTAAACAAAAGTTTATGGAAAAAAATTTAAACAAAAAACAAGGGTTAGGGTCGCCTTCGGGATGTACCCAACCATCAAAAGCAGCTACCTCAGTAGCTGAACAAAGGGAAGAAAACAGGAATACTGGGATCTCCCAACAAGCTAGTACAAGTTCAGAACATAGCTCCAGGTTAACAGGCAATTCCGAGTTAACTTCAGGAACTATGGTTCTGAAACATACTGCTTCCGGGCTTAACAGGCTACACCTAGGCGGTTTAGCCAAAACAGCCAGGAGAAACATGAGGAGGAAATTGCAAAGGCAGAGGCAAGCAGGAAGCCCTGTAGCCAAAAGCGAGCAAACACCCCTCAAAAGACAGCGTTCAGATGTGTCGACACCATCACCCCTGAACGCACAGGGCCCTCCGAAGAGACCAAAGCAGGGGGCTAAACAACAAACTTATAGTGAGGTCACTTCTTGTGTCAAGATGGCCGTCATTAAGGAAAAATTCCCAGACGAGAAACTGGACGATAGTGAAGTAGGTACCATCCAGATGGACCTTCTTAGGCGGGTGGATGGAACCCCAGAAGGGGAACCTCTACCACTAATGAAGAGTTTCAGCTTGAATGGAGGGGTACTATTTTACCTATGCGAAAATCAGGCAACTGCACTTTGGGTGACAGAAGCCTTTAATAATAATGACAGTGTTCTGCAGGGCACGAGGCTCAGGGTTCTGAAAGCCAATGACCTGCCAAAACCTGTCAAAGTAGCTTTCAAGACGAAACACATATGGACAACCGACTCAGCTGTCCTGCTGCGGAGGCTCAATGCCTACAACAAGAGGCTTAACACCTATTGTTGGCGAGTTCTGAACCGTATCGCAGACCCTCAGGCTCTGAGATGGATTTTCCAAGTGGATAGGGAATCTGCCACAGCTATTGCTGAGGCTAAGTACCTAGCACATACCGGGATCGATAAAGGTATCTTCAAGATCATACACGACCCAGAACTTGTGAAACTCGAGGTTGACACCTCGGTACCTGAGCCCTCTTCCAAGGCACCAGCAGGTAGTTTCACACTTGCAGAAACTGAAGATCAGGCAGTTTCAACTATGGATGTGGCGACAGGGGAATCGGACATGGGATCGGTACCGTCCGAAAACATGGAACTGGTTGAAATGAACGAAGGTGGGGACCTCTCTGATCGGGTGTTGGAATCCGACACCCACAGTGAGGAAAACGCCTAATCGTTCCATCCTCAGCGTCTGATTCCCTTATGTCACCACAAACATGTTGAACTGCATTCAGATCAATTTACACTACAGCCGGTCTGCTTCTGCGGCTTTGTGCCAGAGACTGGCTGAGGACAACATTGATTTAGACATTATCCAAGAACCCTGGATTTACAAAGGTAACATATTAGGTTTACCCAGATCAGGATAGTTACTTACTTTGATACCACCTGTGAAAATATGAGAACCTGTATTTTGGTTAGGAAAGGCATAAGTGCCATACCCCTTACAGAGCTTTCTTCAAGAGACACAACTGTAGTCAAACTTCTTCTGGTGGGAAGTAAAGTTTGTGAAATCGTTGTGGTCTCAGCATATTTCCCTTATGAGGAGAATGATAACTTTCCTCCTTTGGAGGTAAGGAATCTTATTCAATACTGCGAAAGCAATGGAACGCAACTCATCATTGGATGTGACGCCAATGCTCACCATGTCGCCTGGTGAAGCACTGACTACAACCAACGAGGAGAAAATCTCATGGAATTCTTGGTAAGTACTAAGTTACATGTTTTAAATAAAGGCAATGAACCTAACTTCGTTGTAATAGAAGTGAAGTAATTGATCTAACACTCTGTTCTGTTAATATGCTTTGTTCTATTAATAATTGGCATGTATCTAATGAACTTTCTCTTTCAGATCATAGGTACATTTGCTTCTGTGTTGCAGGTGAAAGGCAACAAATGGTATGTCCCAGGAACCCCAGAAAGACGAATTGGGTCGGCTTTAAGGAGGATCTAAAAATACCAACAGGAGATATGATTTCTAACATACGCTCGGTGTTAGATATTGAGTTAGCTGTTGACCAGCTGCAACAAGCTATTCTCAGTTCTTATCACCAGAACTGTCCGGTCAAGGATGCTAGTTTACCAAGGCAAGTTCCTCGGTGGAATAACGAACTTAGTAACCTAAGATATAAGACAAGGAAGCTTTTTAATAAAGCAAAAAAGACAGGTGAATGGGAGGAGTATAAAAACACCCTCACCTGTTACAATAAGGCCATCAGAGGCTAAAAAGGAATCTTGGAGGAAGTTCTGTGAAGATGTATCAGACATCTCCAGTACTGCCAAGCTTGTTAAACTCTTAGATAAAGGTAACTATAACCAACTAAGTTCTATAAAACTTGAGAATGGTAGTTACACAAAATCTGGAAAAGAAACACTAAAAGAAATGTTAGGAGTACACTTTCCTGAATCTAAAGAAATCAATATTGAAGACATGCATCGATCGGGTCTGGTTCCTCTTAAAGGTAACCGAACAGATTGATGTGTGTCTAGACGAATTGTTGAACATTCAAACATTGTTGAACAATCAGATGGGCTATTTCTACATTTAAACCCTTCAAAGCCCCAGGTATGGACGGTATTATCCCAATGCATTTGCAAGAAGGAGTGGATATCGTCATACCGATTCTCTGCCGGATTTTTAGGGCACGTATAGCACTAGGATATCTCCCGCTGCAGTGGAGACAAACCAGAGCTATCTTTATTCCTAAACCTGGTAAACCAAGCTACACGCAAGCCAAATCTTTTCGACCTATCAGCCTTACCTCTTTTTTGCTTAAGACTCTAGAGAAATTGGTTGATAGACACATTAGAGATGAGATTCTTATATCACATCCTCTCGCCAGTCAACAGTTTGCCTACCAGCAAGGTAAATCGACTGAAACGGCACTTCATCGTATTGTAATACTTTTGGAGAAAGCCCTTGAGCATAAGGAATTTGCTTTAACTGTCTTCATGGATATTGAGGGGGCCTTCGATAGGATCTCTATAGAAGCTATTGATGCAGCCACTCATAATCATGGAATTAACCCTACCTTAAGACGATGGTTGAGATCAATTCTAAGTGAACGTGTGGTCATATCCTCAATGCTCGGGGAAAACTTAGCGGTCGCTACCAATAGAGGTTGTCCGCAAGGAGGGGTTCTTTCTCCTTTGCTGTGGTGCCTTGTGGTGGATGAACTGCTGGTGTCTCTTGGGAGGTTTGGGTGTGGCTGCATTGGTTATGCGGATGACATCTCAATAGTCGTCAGAGGTAAATTCCCTAAAACCGTATCAGAAGTCATGCAGGACGCTCTGTTACTGGTTGAAAAGTGGTGTAAAAAAGTAGGTCTTTCTGTCAATCCAGACAAAACGACCTTGATACCTTTCACAAGGAAAAAGAACTTGCATGAGCTGCAAGCTCTTACCTTCTTCGATAGGAAGCTTACCATTTCTTCGGAAGTCAAGTATTTGGGTGTTATACTCGACCAAAGAATGACTTGGAGACAACACTTGGAGCACTCGATTACGAAAGCAAAAAGAATCTTTTGGTCGTGTCGGGGAGCTATTGGTAAAACCTGGGGTATTAATCCACAGGTTTATCAACTGGATCTATACTATGATCATTAGGCCCATTCTCACATAAGCTGCGGTGGTATGGTGGCCAAGGGTCAAACTTAAAACAGCTCAATGCGAGCTCAATAAGCTACAAAGAATGGCGTGCATAGGTATCACAGGGGCAATGAGAACTGCACTCACGGCTGCAGTGGAATTCCTACTGGGATTCTTGCCACTACATTTACATATTGAGGCTGAAGCCACTCTGGGAGCTTTAAGGCTTAAGACTGCGGGTGAGTGGTGTGATACCCACTCGGCAAGCAGTCATACAAAACTCTACACGCAGCATTCGAGTCAGGAGTCTGTCCTGCTAATGACAACTGATAAAATGCTTACCTATTATTATTTTGAAAGACCATTCAGCATACATTTCCCAAAGTAGAGCTGAGTGGGATTCTGGATCAATTCCTATAATCACAGATGAATCTGTTTCGTATACGGATGGATCCAAGTCTGCCAATGGCTCCGGAGCAGGTGTGTATTACCTAACTGGCGGGTATGGTTTTTCTTATAACCTGGGTAATTTCACAACTGTGGTAATTTCACAACTGAAATCTTTGCAATTCTTGCTTGTGCCGGTATCTGTTTGGACAGAAACATCAGGAATAAGAATATTTATAATTTTTCTGATAGCCAGGCAGCACTGAATGCTCTGAATCAGTGCCGCATTACTTCTAAGATCGTTTTCGATTGCCTCAAAACTCTGTCTTTACTGGCACAATTCAATAAAGTTCTTCGTCTTTTTGAATAACTTCTAAAGTTATTCGTCTTTTTTGGGTGCCTGGACACAGTGGTCATGAAGGCAATGAGAAAACCGATTCCTTCGCTAAGGAAGGCTCGGAGATGACCTTTATAGGTCCGGAACCTGTTATTGGCTTATCCAATAACATGATTAGTAAGATCTTTTTTAAGAAAATGAGAGCGCTACAGCTTAAGCTATGACACAGGCTTAAGGGACAAAGACAAGCCAAGATGCTAATTCAAGGACCAAACAATAAACGTTCCTCCGAACTTTTAATGTTACGGAAAAAGGAACTTGGTATTGTTGTTGGTTTACTTACTGGGCATTGTCGTCTCAATAAGTATTTATGGCTTTTGAACATAAAAGACAACCCAGTTTGTAGGAGATGTGATTCAGAAGATGAGACTTCCTCACACATCTTATGTAACTGTGAATATTACACAGCGCTTAGACACAAAATCCTAGGATCTTTCTTCTTAGAACCAAAGGATTTGATTAAGTCCCTATAAACAAACTACTGGCATTTGCCGTAGCTACTGGTCTTTTTGGGGATTAAGGTTGGGGAAAGTACAATAGACCTTAGGTCGCGGTGCTAGTATATTTACCACCCATCTTTTACATTACATTACATTACATTACATAATTATCTTAAAGTCAATTAGAAATAATTAAACGTCAATTAAACAAAGTTCCACATTTAGGACAAAATTTACCTTTAAGTAAAGCAACATCAAACATAAATTAAAATAGTAAATAAAAAAGTATAAAATATAAATAAGATTTTATGCTTCATTAAAATTAATATTTTATTTAAACTTAAAGTAAAAAAAAATATAAACTTGTATTGCGAATATATAATACAAATTTTATACAACAAAAATACATCTTTTATGTAAGTTTGTATTTTTAAATTACTTTAAAAAAGACAGCAATCTAAAATATTATAACGTAATATTTTTAAGTAGTATTAAAACATGAAAAAAAAAGCTTTGTTAAATTTAAAACAAAAATTTAAGCCGTCTAAAGGTGAGATTTAACGGTTACTTTAAACCTACTATTGTATCTTATTTGCGACACAGTAATGCATTTCATCAGAGCAAATTTCTCTATTAAATTTTATCCACAATTTCCTCTTGGTAAATGAGCGACTCTCTAACAAGTAATTCCAGGCGCTTTATTGCAATCACTTTCATTATTGCAGCAAATGAGATCCAACGCTTCAATGTGATATTCAAGTAGAAAATACACTAGGCAAAATAAATCTTCATTGATTAAAAAGGAAAAGTATGAGAAAAACTTTATTTTAAAAGTAATAATTTCAAAAAAACTTACAATTAAATTATATTTTAAAAATAATTTCAATTTAATATTTTTTTTATTGTAATGCGATTAATGAATTCCACGAATAACATTACTTCCGATCGCTTTATGTCCAGTTCAATTTTTAATCATATCTTAAAAAAATAAATTGACATTACATTTACTATGCATGCAAATATGAAGTCAACAGGTCAATAAAATGATGTATCCTTCCGCTTCTAACGATACTACTTTATTGTGCCAGGGATTGGCTGAAAACCTATTTGAAAATAATAATCATGACAATAAAAAATGAGAAAGTGAGGGAGGAGGGTTATTTTCAAAAATAAAACAGTTTTAAATATTCCGAAAATTCATATTAAACAGCACTTCAAATTATTATTTTTTTTTCGCACAAAAAAAAAGAAAATAATGACTTGAGATATTCGTACAAGGTTCAATGATCTAATGTATTTAGGAGAAAAACTGGCTAAAGTTGGCTTATTTAAGATACCAGTCGTAAGTTACGATATCGCCTATTCTACTAATTATGAATGTTGTTACAACTGGAAGGGAAAAAGTATCAAAAGTCAAAACTGTCTATATAATCAAATTAATAAACAGAAACATTTACATAAAAAACAATTTAATTTGAAATTAAAAACGACTTTATATGTTTCATAATAATGTGTTATGTTTTCAAAGCTTTCGAAAACTTTTGTAAGTATTTTTATTTATTATTATGAGATTTTTTCAGTCTTTAGGTATCAATTCAAATTGATCTTATACTTAATAACTAAACTACGGAAAGTTCTCGATACCTTTACTTCTGAGCATTGATATATCAGTGATGATGTGTTTCAATTCCACTGAAAACGTCATGAAACGTTGCCTTTTTTGACACTATAGCCTGTAACATATAGAAGACAAATGGGGACCACTACCTACAGAGCAGATTTCGGGTCCCCAGCGGACACAACACACAGAAGAAGACGAAAGAAACAACCATGCCACGACCGGGATTCGAACCCAGGTACTGGCGCATTGGACGCCACGGCTGGCCGCCGCCGAGACCGCACGACCACGCCAGCACGGCGCCTTTTTTGACACTAGGCCTACACTACAAAAAGTAACATTTTTAACATTATTAATCATCATCATCTTCTCAATAACATAAACAAGTTATTAATAAGATTTACATTTTTAACAGTCTAAATTTGAATGAATAGAGTAGTGTCAAAAAAGACAACGTTACTTTTAGTAACATTTCACAATATAAAGATTATTATTACAGAATTTATTAAGAATAAATATTTAGTTAAGGATTCTTTTCTGACAAATAATAACAAACCGAAGTGCGCGTTTGCAAATATTCCAAAGCGAAAAGAACTACTGTTCGTTTTGCTTACGAGAACCTTCAATGCTTTTGCGCATGCGCCAGGTCTCCTTCGATTTCATCAAATTAGAGGTGAGGAGAAATAAAGAGGGGATGTTTATTTTTTATCAGTGTTAGTTCACTAGTAGTTGCGTTCTATTTGCGCTTTTCGGGAAGGAATTATGGAAAATTATTGTTTTTTTTGTGGGGCGGGGCTGAAAGTTCCAGATCCAGTCAGCAGGTCTTAGGAAAGTGCTCATCTGAGCGTATCACCCCTCTGCGGATTAGAATCGCCGGCGAGTGGCGGTTCTGGCTTTCATAAACGTACAGTATTAGTATCTTTTGTTTGTTTGTTCAGTGTTTCATTGTTTTCACAAAACATTTTATTTTTTGTACAAAACCAGAGGACAAAAAACGACGAATGCTGAAGGTGAATGAAACAAAATAACGACCTTTATTTATTTTTTACTCGCCTTCAAAGATTCAATCACAATAAAAATAAGATTTTTTTTTTAAAGACAAAGTTTTCCAAATCTAATGAAGGAAGAATAAGATGATTGATTGATTTTTTTAATTACTTCTGTAAGAACTTGATTTCCATTGATCAGAAGTTCTCAAACTTTCTCGGTTCACGGCGCCAAAAACAAATACCTAACGATTTCATTTAGTCACTAGTTAGGCAACCTCTACAAATATTTAATCCTAATCTAATAGTATTTTGTGCAATAAAGTTAGCCTGATACCAAAATTAATTAAGGATCCTGTGGTTAGGCACATCCCCGGCAAAGGTTGAGTATTTTCCCAAATTATTTCAGACGGGTTCTAGAGTTCACGAATTCTTTCACGGAGGTTAAAGAGTGGAAGAACTTTTCACGCTTTGTCAAAGAAACGTCGGAGACTAAACCCGTGAATTAGCAGTGTCTTAATAGGGAAACATCTACTTTCACCTAAATGCTAATTTAGTCTACGGAATGTTTGGGAAAAAAAAAAAATTGAAAGGAAAAAACGTAAATTGAAAGGAAAAAAACCCAAACAATATTTCTATAAAGAACAAAATAATAAAGAACATTTACTCTTTTCTTTTGTTTAATATTTCTATTTCATTCTCAAAATTTCGAAATATCCCGCGGAGTCCCTAAGAATTCACTGCAGCGCCCAATTCAGATGATTCGAGAATACAGTTAAAGAAAACGGTACATATTTAGAATCCATATAGATATTTTATTTTATTTCAGCTTGAAAGACGTTAGCAATTTTAGACTAAATTACAACCTACAAAACTTAGGCCTACGTTAAGTTACGGTTAAGGATAATATATAGTAATAACTACTTGATGTAACATAATATGAACAAAATTAATCATTGACGCAAGGTAGCAGGTTGCGCCGGTATTCTAAGTAAGTTCCGAAGAAATTAAATAAAAGAAAGACAATGAAATGAATAAAATAAGAAAAAAAAAATGGGATTTTAAAAAAGAATGACTATGAAATTGATGAATATGCTGATTAAAATTTCGCAGTGGTTGTGTTGGTAATGAAATCAAGAATGAACAACGAGCTTACAATAAAGGATGGAACATGAACTATGGAAAGGAAGAGCAGAGTGCTATTGAGATGTCTCAAGACCTGCCAATCAAGTAAGACGGACGCGGAAGACTGCATTCTTTGATAGGGTATTGGAATAAGAAGCCAACACACATAGATTTGTTTGTTTGTTTTTTTCTTCTTATTTTGTAACTCATCGAAAATTGAATTGTATTAATCGTTGTGTAATACATTACTTTTCCTATTAATTCCTGTTTATTTTATTTCTCATCTTCTTTCCATTCTATATTTTGTTGTTATTGATATTACCATCAAAGCATACAACTCTCATCATTTACAGTAATTTTATTATCGAAATAATCATCATTTTAATTATTTTCGAAAGATCTTGACACTCTTTCTATTTCTATTTCAATCGGTTCAAACTTTAAAACATTTTTTTTTAGTTTTTATCGAAATATTCCTTAAAATCCTTAACAATTGTTAAATTAAAGAAAAACAACACACACATTCCATTCGTTGAGAAAGTTGAAATATTGAAGTAGTTATTGAATGGAATATGTGTGTTGTTTTTCTTTATTTTAACATTATGAAATATTTAGAAGAAGAAATGTTGTTTCCCTTGACAAATTCCCTTGATTTTTATATCGTAGGAATGGTTAAATGTTTACTGATGGTTAACACCATCTTAAATCTTAATCCTTTCCTTCTAGAAATTTCCAAAAGAATCGACCTCTTCCTATCGAATCTCTCTCTACTTTTCTTTTAGTTATTTTTAAGCTTAGAATAGAACAAGATCCAGAATCGTTTTTACAAACCTCGCGGATTTTAGAAGCCAATCCTTGGCAAATCTTTGTTCGCTCTTAATCTTGCTTTACGACAAAGAATTGAATTCTATTTCACGTGGAAATAAGTCGAGTAAAAGTTACTAATCGAAATATATCAAAAGACTAAAATGTAATTTTTCAAAGAAAAACTTTTATGTAATTTGTTTTGGGGAATTTTTTTGCAAATAGCTTCGAGCCTGGACTTAGTGAGGATAAAAAAAATACTAAGGAATAGAAAGTATTCCATCTTTTTACATTTAGGAAGTGGACAGATGGCTTAAAATTGAAGTTCCAATCTCTCGTTCGATTGAAATGCAAAACGGACGAATAGTCAATTATAAAATGTAAATAAAACTATTTCAAATAGATAAAACCCTCCCTCCGCCACTCTTTTTCCATTCAGCCTTTCCTATACTTCTGTAGTAATATAAGAATTACCATAGCTTTGGTTAAGAACAATGAAGGGAAGTGAGAAGAAACGAAGGCCACTCTAACCTTAATTTAGTTAACCAGAATAAAGTTAATTTCGCTTTAAATTGAATCCCCGTTCATTTCATTATATTTTTATCGAGGTGCAACTTCCGCTCTTCTTCCTCTGTCTCTCTAATCCTCGTTCATTGACTACGAATCCTAAAATCCAACTTTAATCTTGTGTATATTCTCGAGAATTTTATCTATTTTAATACGACGACTTCGGAGATCAAAGAGCAACGTTTCTGGCAAAATAAAATCATATCCAAGACGAGACTGTGATTTTATATACAGCCCTGATGAATATTTCAAAATTAACATAAAAATGTGAAAATGCTTCAATGCCTTGAAATGCATCTTTCTTATCTAGAAAAAAAGATCAAAATAAGAAATCTCAAGTTGTCTTCAAGAAGTTTTTTTTTTTTTAAAAAAAAAAACAAAAAAAAAACATGCACAATATTAAAAAACTTTAGCGCACAAAATAAAAATTCAAAAGTAGTAATTCATCTGAAAATTAAGAAAAGGTAAAAAAATACTTAAATAAGGACGGTTTCAACTCGCTACGACTGCAGGTTATTTTCAGCTTAAAGAAACAGTGGAGATGAAGGATTTTATGTAAGAAATCAAGGAAGACTACTCATATAATGGTACAATATTTAACCAATAAACGAGACGTCAAAGTGATTGATGAAAGAAAAGCAAACAAAACATGTGCGAATAGAAACCACCTGCTGTGGATCAAGGGAACTATAAGGGAAAAAATGAAATCATAACTCAGAAATAATTTTATTTTTTAGTTTTTCTCATTCTTCTATCTGAATTCTTTAAGAAAAGAAAATAAAGCTTCATCATTTGATTGAAACTTCTTCAAGAAGTATTTTTCTTTTTCTTTATTGGCTTAAAAATCAGAGATTTACGATTATGAAAACTGAAAGAAAGTTCTAAGTAATCATCGACCTTTTGTTTTTTAAATCAAAACTTTACACATCTTAGGAAATATTCACTCTGCGAAGCATCTGGAATCTTTATTTCATCTGTATTTCTGTGTTTATTTTAGACTAAATAAAAAATAGTTTAGACTTTGATATGTTGTTTGTTTGTTATTACAATCCACTCTTTGCAAAAAGCAAATTTTATTCAGGATTTACAAAAATTGAAAATTGGTTTTAAAACTTTCGTTTCCTTAAAAACTTAGCTATTTAGTTCAAATTTTTTTTAATCCATGTCTTTTGTGGAATTTTAATTTTGTTTTGAAAACAAACATTGATATGAAATTTGAAAGAAAAAAAGTAAATAAGGGAGTCGGTAAAGATCAAATATCCACTAAATTGAAACCTCGGTAAAATAGTTTTCTTAGAAGAAAGTGAAGTTAACCTTTATTTTAAAAGACTTTCATGTGGGAGTTAATTCAAACCGAATTCTAATTTTGGCGTTAACATAACAAACGAAAATCTTTTAAAACAAACAATTTATTCTTCTAAGCCAATGATTCTCAAATCAAGTGCCGTAACCGCGGATATTTTAAAAGTGAGAAGAAAACCAACTATAAGTGACTATTAAAGTAAGGTAAGTAATAGTTATAGTTTAAGTTGTTGTTGTGTTTTTTTTTATTTATTTACAGTCTAAAGTACATTAATAGACTTTAATTTTCTTGATGAAACGCGCCAGAAAATTAAATGAATCAAAACAATTTAGGAATCACTGTTCTAAAAGAATGCTGAGCAGAACCCTCAATTACAACGCGGGGCTATTCTTACAATAAGAAATAGGGCGAAACATATCCCCATTCCTTCTAAAGAATAATGAAAAAACAAAACGAAAAATCAATGACTAATATTTGATGGAAGCGAATAAATGATAGTTTTCAACAGGAAATTACTGCTATAACTTATTATAAAGCTTCTTCAGATTGTATATTTGAATCTATACATATTTTTTATATTGAAGTCAAATAAGAAATAAGAAATACCGATAAGGGATCGTTCATAAAGAGGCTTAATCTGGTAGCTTGCAAACTTTCCAACTTTCTCTTTGTTTTGAAGCGGGTTTTGTGATCTTCCGCTTCCTTTTTAATTTTGAGAAATTATATTAAAGTAACAAGTGAACGTTTATTTCAGTTAAAAAATATCCAAAAATGGACCCACAGTAACGAAACAGTAAACTGAAATTCAATATTCTTAAATCCAAAAAGAAATAAAAAAGCCACAAGCTTATTATACAGTAATTCATTTAAATTCTTATTTAAAGATAATGTCATTCCTTTGTTATTCATACAAATTGATTAATTATATAGATATCTTGCAATGATTTTCAGTAAATTATTACAGATGGAGAAACCGTACTGAAAAAAATATACAACAATATATAACATACTAAAAAATAGTTAAACTATTATCATCAAAAATTAAACAATTAATTTACTACCCATCTTTCTATTCAATTATTAGATTAAGAATTAAAAATAAATAACTAGACTATATAGATCTAACGAAATCTAAGCAACATAACGTTTTATTATTGTTATTATTTTCAAAGCCATTCCTGTTTATTTTTATAAAAATCAACAGACAATTAGTATTATATTGTAATAGTTTATATAACAGCAAAGCCTGTCGGACGACAGGCATAAAAAAAATCTGAAAAATCATTTTGTTATCAACTATCAAATATAAAGTAAATGTAATTTAAATACTGTGCTAACTTGTGAACGAAGCTTCTACGGCAAAAATGGTTTTGAGTTTCGAAATCAGCGTAAACAACTGAGTAAGTACGCCAAATTTCATTAAAATGAATGCAGTGGTAACAAAATTATATGGTTTTGACGTATGTTTTGTTAGAATTTCAGTTGTCGAGGTCAGTTCCCAAGAATAAAATTTCATGGAAACAAAGTGGAATGACACAATGAACTAATATTTTCATCCAATTTGAGTACTTTTGATTCAGTGGTACCTTTGAGAACCGTTGGATCTATCTTAATAGCTTAATTATATCGAGTTACAGACAGACAGACGAACT